>PVKZ01004647.1:0-74478 GCA_004027375.1 Macroglossus sobrinus | reverse complement strand
CTCTCTCTCTCTCTCTCTCTCTCTCTCTCTCTCTCTCTCTCTCTCTCTCTCTCTCCCTCACCCCCCGCTGCAATATAATCAATGAAAGGACTTAGAAAAAATGAACCGTGGAGTGCATAAGGAATCTTGAGTTGTACTTTTTATCTGTATCACTTCTCTCGTGGTAGTTTATTTGTATTTGCCTTTTGCAGGATGTGGCTGTGTCAATAGCAGCCAATCATCCCATTCATCAGGCTGGCAGGCAAACATAGATGGTGCACAAGCAAGGCCAGCTCTTCTCCTCACCTGCTTTAGCCTCCTACACGGGCTGCTGGGAAGCAGAGATCAGCTCAGCCGCTGGAAGCTGGTAAATAATATCTCCGATGTGCAAACTGCAGAAACTGGCTTCTCTCTCTGCTCTTCTGCCAGGAAATGCAGACGGCATAGAGGAGAAGCACTGAGTGTGTGAGGAACGTTTGTCTCCATTCCACTGTCTGCAGGTGTCGTGTTTGTGGATTCAGAGATACTACAATCTTACAACATAAAGCTGATGTGATTTGGTGATGGGACATGACGGTAAAGAAGAGGGGGGTCAGGGGCGATGGCGTTCCTGATGGGGTGGATGGCTGTGCCGTAGGCTGAGAGAAGGACCACCGGAGGGGGAACAGGCTTTGGAGCGAAGACGATGAACACAGTTTGGGGCAGGCTGGGGTTTAAGTCCACATGAGCACGGAGATGCTTAAAGTCCCTGTGGCTTCCCGTATGGCTGGGCCAAGTCAACACCTAGCCCATTTCTAGTCTGGTCCTTCCTACTGTCATCCCTGGAATCACCTGTCCTCTCATCTTCCCTTCTCCATCAGTCTAAGTGCCCATCGCCTCTCACCTGGACAACTGCAGTGGCCTCTCTCTTGCTCTCCTCCCACCCATTCCTGACCTGGTAGCAAATTATTGTTATCCCTCCTGCTGAAGCGTCCTTAAACGTCTTCCCGCTGCCCTTTGAATTCAAGTCCCGGGTCCTCAACCAAAGCTTCGTAGGCCTTTCTCAGCACGCTGCTGCCTGCCTTACCTGCCCATCACCGCTCCCCGCTCCTGGGTCTTTTCGGCCTTTCACTTGCCCCGTAAGTGCTTTTGGAGCCTTTGAAATGCTGTTCCCTCGGCCTGGGGAAGCCTTTCTCGGAGCCATTGACCTTTGTAGCACTCCTCAAATTTAGTGTTTTTTATTTATTCAAATTTTGTATTCCTTATTCGACTTTCAGCTCCACAGAAGAAGGTGCTCTGTCTGTTTTAGTAACTTTATACCCTTAGCACCCAGTGCACTGCCTGGCACCTAGTAGATGCTCAAAAAAATTGTATGCATGTGTGTGTACATATAATATGTGTATATATATGTGTGTGTACATATAATATGTGTATATATATGTACACACACATAGACACACAAATACAGCTGACCCTTGAACAACTCAGGTCTGCCCACCTACTATGCAGACAAAAATCTACATGTAATACAGCTGGCCCTCTGCAACCTCAGATTGAAAATATAGTCGATCCTTGAACAACATGGATTTGAACTGCAAGGATCCACAAATACGCAAATCTGTGCCTAAGTGGACCTGCACAGTTCAAACCCATGTCGTTCAAGGGTCAATAGTATATTGAATTGAGGAGATCTTGGTAAAACTGCTTTGGAACTGTAAAGGCTATATAATACTGGCAGTTTTTAGTTCTGCTTCTTAGCTCAGAACAAGCAGAACAAAATATTCTATTATCATTTGGACTTGAGTGGAACTTATTTGTCTATCTGAGTTAAGGCTTCCAGGCATTTGCATCTTAAGCTTTTTATTTATACCCGCGGAATGAAGGAATTCGTACATCCTTAAAGAATGCCAGGCAGTAGCCAGCAGGTGGGTTCATTAAGGAAGCAACAGAACACTCCCATTCTTATTTTTATTTCTTTTTTTTAGTTTAGAAACCGAAAAATAAAGACACAAGCTGCTGAGGCCAAAGAAAGAAAGTGGAGAATTGCACTCTGGCTTTGGGGCTCCTGCCTCACTCCGTTTAAAAGGATGAACCCCAGGTTCCCCAGCTGGGGGGGGGGGTGCTGGCTGCTAGCCAGCTGGGAGGGCAGCTTCCTGGAGCAGGAAGTGCTAGGTTAACCCCACACATCCCGAGTTCAAAGCTTCTATTAACCCTAGGACTCTGAACAGCCACTTAATGTATGCCTCAGTTTCCCCATTTGTAAACCAGAGATAAAATCCCTGCTCTCTCTGGATTAGTGTGAGAATGAAAGGTGAAAATCTTTCAGAAAACACGTCATGAGATGTACATATAAACTGCAGGTGATCTGATGATACCGCTAAACCACACTTCCCAAGTACAACAATGAGGTCTGATATTTCTTTACCCGGAGCTGCCCCCACCTACGCGGCCCCGTGTACACGATCATGCTGCAGCAGCTTCAAGACCAATGCTGAGTATTTGTCTCTCTCCCTTTCCCAGTAGTCTGCAAACGCATCTCACACACCTAGTAACCGGCAGAGTCAGACACCAGTTATGCTTTGAATAAATGTTTGTTGAATGAATATAGGGTGGGGAGAAAAGAGGAGGTAGTTCTAAGGGAAAGGTCAGTAGGGGAGGGGTGGCTAGACGTGAGAGAAATTTACATCTTCTCAGAAGTCTGGGAGGATGACTAAAGGCTTCCCATTAACTGGGGGGCCTCCTCCTAGCTCCCTTGGCTCAAACGCCAGCTCCTAGGACTCTGCTGGACTGGGGCCAGCACTTCAGCGATGGGGAGGGAGTGACCACTTGTCTAGGCTTCATTCAGCTGCGGTGGCCTCGCCTTGGGGGTTCCTGCTGAACTGCTGGGGGCCGTGGTATAAGAAGAATGCCGGGATTTCTAGATTTGGGAGCCTTTCAAGAGACGCGCACCCTGATCTCACCCTCCGAACAAAGCTGAAAGCGCCAAAATACAAAGAAACATTTCTTCCCCGTCCCCAAAACACACCAAACATCTAGCCATCCGTGAAATATCTCTTAAGTCTCTGCTGGGCGCTGTACTAGGTGCTGGCGTGACTGGAAATGAATCGCCCTTTGCTGGTCTCAAGCAGAGGGTGCACGACTTCTTTTCCATGGGGGGAAAACCCACAGGGGAGGGGACAATGACGCAGGTCCCGGCAGGGGGAGGAACACAGCCCCTGCCGCCTGACAAGCCTTGCACTTCCCTTTCTCTCTCCACTGCCTTCGTGTCACCCTTGGCCTGTGGATACCAAAGGGACATAGTGCCAGGAGCCCAGGGCACAGCCCTGAATGCTCTACCTTGCTGGGAAATTGCAAATCATCGAACAGGCTGTCGGCCATGCTGCAGACTTCTGGATCAACTCGATAGCTTTCTGCAGCAGCCCTTTCTGGAGCCAACAAGTAAAGACATCATTACTTTAAGATAAAAAAGATTTTTTTAAAGGGAAAATGTTCCTCTACTGTGGACTGAAACTAGGTCTCCCCTCAGCCAGAATGGAGCCCATTTGTCAGGGCTACTAGAGCCCCAAGAACTGAGGATCTAGATATTTTTCTAGGGTCAGAGAAGAACGGTTCGAGGACCCACCTTCCCCCAAGACTGCCTCTCCCTAGCATGGCATCCAAGTCTCAGTTGGCGCAGGTGGAGCCAGAGCGAGAACGACCCTGAACTGGATGGCTGAGTGTCCTTCAGCCGATAGGGGACCACTTCAGTGCAGATGGAGCAGCCACAGAAGATGGCAATTACTCAACTGGTCCTGTGTCCCATATTGAATCTATCCTGCTCTTCAGCCTTTCCGCACACAAAGTAAGAGGCTCTTTGTCACTTGAAAAGATTGCAGCAGAGCAGCAGTGTTGACTGAGCCTCCTCTGTCGCGGTCGCTTTCTCAACACATTAATAAGCAGGGGCTGCCGAAGGCGCCCGGCCAGCCCCACGCGATGCTGGCCAAGCCCCTTTAAGCTCTATTTCTGGACGTGCTACAGCCAAATAGCTTTCTGCAAGGAGCCCCTCCACCCCCCAAAGCTGGCTGGTCAGGCGGCTTGACTGCCAGGCCTTTCTTCCCAGGCCCTGAGGAAAAGAATCAAAGGAAGCTGCCTCTGCTCACACGTGTGGTGCTCCTGAACAAAGGGGCCTGTGTGAGCTGCAACAACGTAGCTCTGGATCCGATCGTGGGCACTGCTGGGTACGTCGGGCCAGGGGGCCGGCAGCGTGGCCGAGGGCGTGCTTTGGAACACAGATCGCTCTGAGTCTTTGGGGCAGTGCCCATCATGTGGCTGGGCCTGGCTCTGGCAGCCTGACATTCAGCTGTCAACAGCTTGTGGGCCTGTTTGCTTCATGGCCAACATCCTGTGCGGTGATTTGACAAGAGTCCCAGGCTCTCTTTGCACATCTGAACTCTCTTCTCGGTGCTCCAGGTGTGGGTTGACTGCATCTGGACCACTGAGATGCTCCCTGCTGTTGTTCAGCCACTTAGTAAGCTCAGAAAGTGCAGCTGGACACTTCTTTAGAGCCCTCCACTTACTGCCCTTCATCTAGACTCTCTCTGCAAAGTAGGGCTTCATGATACATGGAAAGACGCATTTAAACATTAAAGATACTGTCTTGAAAAAAGACTGAAGTCATTCACCGGATTCTGAAAACATAAGAAAAACAGACGGCTTCCTCCTTCATTTTCCATACAACACCCCGCCCCTATTAAGAATAATTGATGGCATCAACCATGCAACCCAATCGAAAGGGAACTGTCCAGGTGAGCTGAGATACATCTTATACATCTCCGCCTTTAATTCAGAAGCGAAACTCTGGTGTAAGTGATTTGCAAAGGAACACAGGCTTGCCAATATTAGGGTTTGCTGGCCACTTGTAGCTCACACTCAGTAATATCATAAGTGGGGTGAGTACGTCCCTCTTTGGTCACGTCTGTGTATCCTTCTAGCTTTCTTGTGCCCTCACTTTCTCTGATGCTTCCATCTTCTCCATTCACCTGGCTTCTCTTGTCCTCTCTTCCTTCCTTCCACCTGGACCTAGTGCCTCATCGGGTCTCACCAGATCCTTCAGCTCCCCTCCACACTCAGCAACACCCCCGCCACCGGCTTGCATGAATAGAGACCCCCAGCACCTCTGCCTTTGCCTGCGCAGCATCTTTGGGACTGAGCACTTCCTGGGGAAATTCTGTGTGGGCGGGGCCTCTGCAAGTTCATGGCCCCAGTCTGTGTGGGGCCCTCCGTGCTGCTGCCCATCTCACCTTTACCTGTTCTCAGAGATCGCCCTCCTCTAAAGCCCTAGGCGACCACTCCAGGTGTTCTAATACTCTCCTTCTCAACCTTTAATCTCCTATAAGAGACCCCACAAGGCTCCTTCCACTTCCCACCCCTTCTTATACACCCCTCCTCATCCACGCCCACCCTCACCTTCTGCCTCAGAGGTGAGTCCCTCTTTCTGTGCCCTTTACTCTCTCCCTTGGTGCCCACTGAAAGACTTTGACAGTTATCCCCTACTTGATTTTTATAAATTTTCTTCCATCTCCTGTTCATCTTCTAAACACAGGAGGAAGAAGTGGAGTTTCAACATCCTCACGGCTTCTGGGAGGCGCAATGCATCTAACGAGGGAGGGAAGGTGGGAAAGAGGTGGTTTCATGGGGAAGTTGCCTCCGATTGTCATCCTGGAAAATGGCATAGTAAGCTCCTTGACTTAGTGATGGGGATACAACCTGATAAACTCATCTGAAATTGAAAATGTCCTAAGTCTGGAATGCATTTACTACTACCCTGTAGATTGTCGGCTGTTCACCCTGGGCCACTGCCCGGCATCCCGAGGGTTTCATACCACATATCACTAACTCAGGAAAAGACCCAAATTCTACTGAATGGGTACCACTTTCACACCATCGTAAAGTCAGAAAATTGTTAAGTCAAACCATCGTAAATGAGGGATCAGCTGCATATTCAAGTGTCATGCCCAGGTCTTCCTCTAGTTACTTCCCACTCCCCTTCTCCCCTTCCCTTCCGAGCTTCTCGCTGTCTACACAACCTTTCCTTCTCAGTTCCCTGTACTCTGGCTCCTGTCCCCACCCACCACTAAAACTGCTGTCACTGAGGTGACCAACGACTTCCCTGATAACAAATTAAACTGACTCATTTTCAGTCCTTTCCTAATTAGCATTTTCTGCAGCATTTGAACTTACGGGTTACCCTTCTTGAAACTTCCTAATCTTTTAACTTTCCTGTGCTGCATCCTTCATTTCCCATTGTCCCTCTGAAAGGGCCTCTTCCTCTGCCTGTCCCAGGCACGTCGGTGCTCTTCAGAATTCTGTTCTGAATCACTGCTGGTCTGGCTCTGCCACACGTGCTCCCTGGTGAAGTTCATCTTCTCCGGTGGAATATGCAAATAATTCCCAAATCTCTCTCTCTCTAGTGGAGACCTAGTCCCCTACTGTCTCCCAGAGGCCACTAACCCAGCTTTTCCAGAATGACAACTGGTGGCAAGTCCCCCGCAAACCACCTCTTCCCCACATTCCCTACCTTGCTGAATGCACTGTGCCTGTCTGAAGGGGTGGGGCTCTTGCCACTCTACTCCTTCTTTCTCTCCACACTCATACCCATCACCAAGTCCCCAGAGTATCTCTGAAACGTATCCCTTCTCTTCCTACTTTGCCTACTCCCGCTCTCTCGTCTGGCCCTACACAGCAGACTACCAGGTGTTTGCCCTGTCCACAGCCTTTACCGTCTTCCACTTCGCTGCCAGAATGACCCCCTCTGAAAGGCGGAACTGGACTTATCAAGCCCTTGCTTGAAATCCTTCCATCGTGTCCCTGGGGGCTGAACTCTCACAGACGGTATGCGGCCCTCTAACCAGGGCTCCTGTCCTTCTCGACAACTTCACATTTCCCGCCCCAGGAGCACCAAATCACCAGTTGTTTCTCTTGTTTTCCCCTTGGCTTGGAGTGCCCTGTCCTCCTCCTCCTCTGCTCACTCCTCTCTTCACTTGGCAGACTCTTATTCACCCTGTAAGACCAAGCGATAGTTGCCCTCTCTCTGTTCTTCCTCCACAGCCATCTTGCGTGTGCTCCTATCACACCCTGAGCCTGTCCGCATCGGTACAGGCTGCATTCTGCCCCCAAACTTGATTGTTGCAGTCTTACCTCCCAGAACCTTAAGATGTGATCTTATTTGGAAATGGAGTCATTCGAGATGTGATTAGTTGGGATGAGGTCACACTGGAGTAAAGTGAGCCCCTAATCCAATATAACTCATGTCCTTATAAAAAGCAGAAACTAGGACACAGATATACACACATGCACAGGAAGAACGCCATGTGTAGATGAGGCAGAGATTGGGATAATGTTTCTACAGACCAAGGAATGCCAAAGATTGACAGCAAACTACCAGAAGCTAGGGGAGAGACCTGAACAGGCCTCTTCTTAGAGCCCTCGGAAGGAACCAACTCTGCCAACACCTGGATCTCTCACTTTTAACCTCCAGAACTGTGAGACAACAGATTTCTGTTGTTCAAGCCCTCCAGTTGGTGGCCCTTTGTTATAGAACATCGTGTCAGCCCTAGGAAACTAATATGCCTACCACTGCATTATTATATCATATTGTCATTACCTGCATATCATTATTATATCATTATTATATCATATTGTCATTACCTGTCATTACCTGTCCTCTACTCTCCACTGTGAACTTCCTAAGGGCAGGAAATGTGTCTTATTCACCCTTGTTTCCCTAGTGCCAAAAACAGGGTCTGTAATATAAAATACTCAAGTATTTGATGAAGGAACTAATGAAAGGATAACATCCCCTCAAAGCCAGATACGCCTCAGACTAAGAAACGTAACTGATCTACTGGCCCTCATGCAGCTCCCTAAATTTCACTTTTTCCTATGGATTATTTCTGAATCTGTCCATGTTTTCCTGTTCTTCATGGGTGGGAGTGCTGTTGATTTTCTGGTTGGCCTTCCAGAGGATTGTTCTACTCTTTTTTGCCCATTTCATGCCTATGGCTACAGGTTCTGCTCTGCAACCTTCTCCCACAGTTACAGCTCTCATTAGGGTCTGGCGTCCCTGCACTGTCCCCTGGTCCCTGAATGGGTAGGACATCTCTCTGTAGCTCGCCAGGACTTTATATTTTGTAGTCCCCTTAATTCTGTCCTCTGCTCTGTATATAAGTTCTTCATTCAACACTGGCAAGCCAAGTGCAGGTAGGTCGAGATTGAGATGAAAACCATGGTACAAAAATAATCACTTGTTTTTTCTTAGATAATTTGTTAAATCCCATTGTTTAATTTCCTCCTAATTTTGTTTTCAAAGCTCCACATTCCTAGCGTTTTTACACAAAGCCTGAGAGTTAACTTTATTTATGCATTTGACCAAATATAGAAAATGTTTAGTTTGATTTGACATTTTATTCAATATCCGCAATTTGCCAGGCACAGTGATGGGTATTACTGAGAATCCAAAAAGGGAAAGATTGTTCCTGCTTGAGAACACCCAGAGTTTAGCTGGGGAGACAGAAACGTTGCTGACAGAGCAAAGCGCTTTGGAGCGCCAAGGAGAACGTTACACTTGGCCTTGGATTGGGTCCTATGACTGCAGAAATGCTTAAATGTGGATTTTCTCCCCAGTACAGACATTGAGAGCCACACTGGTCTCTCGACTTCAGTTCTTTTTCAAAAGAATCATCTTCAGATTTTTTTTTTTATCAGAGAGATGCCTTCTAACAGCCAAATACACACGAAATGATCATTTAACATAATTTGGGGTCAAACTTCCACCTTATATTTTTTCTTTTCCTAACATTATAGGTCTCTTGAGTTGGCAAGGACTTTAAATAATCACCTACCCCAGCAATTCTGAATAATCAAGAGAGTGCCCCCTTAAAAACAGAGGTTCCTGAGCCTCACATCTACTGAATCAAAACTTTGGGGGAGAAGTGAGGGTAGAGGGACAGGGGAACCTAAAGATCAAATGTTTTGCTTTTCAAAATCTTGTAATAATTATGATGTTCGGTCTGGTTGGAAACAACTGTTCAGGATTAGTTCTTATTTACAGCAATCGTAATATAGACCAAAGTTTTCCCAAATGCGGTTCCACAGCCATCTAAGTGTGTCATACGCCATAAGGATAGACATACAGATCGATGGGATATAACTGAGAGTGCAGCACTAACCCTTTACATTTATGGCAAATTGATTTTCTACAAGGGTGTCAAGAACATTCAATTGTTGAAACAATAACTCTTCCAATAAATGGTTTTGCAACAACTGGATATTCACATGTAGAAAAATGAGGTTGGACCCTTACCTCACACCATATACAAAAGTTAATTCAAAATGGATCAATGACCAAAATATCAAAGCTAAAACTATAAAACTCAGAAAAAAACATAGGCATACATTTCATGACCTTGAATGAGGCAACAGTTTCTTAGAGATGACACCAAATGCTCAAGAAACAAACACAAAAATTTCATCAAAAATTCATCAAAATTACTACATCAGAATTAAAAACTCTTGTGCATAAAAACACCATCAAGGGAATGAAAAGATAACTCACAGAATGGTAGGAAATATTTGTAAATCATATATTTGATAAGGGATTAATATACAGAATATATAAAGAACTACTATTCAACAACAAAATAACCAAATGACCCAATTACAAAATAGGCAAAGCATCTGAATAGACTTTCCTTTAAAGAAGAAATACAAATGTTCAATAAGCATATGAAAAGATGTTCAACATCGCTAGTCATTAGAGAAATGCAAATGCACAAAGCACTTTCACTTCACACCCACTAGTGTAACTATAATAAAAAAAAAAAGATGAACAATAACATGGCCGGGTGAGGATATGGGGAAATTGGAATGCTCAGACATTGCTGGTGGTTATGTAAAATGGTTCAGCTGCTGCGGAAAATAGTTTTGGCAGTTCCTCATGACCTAGTAATTCCACTCTCTTGGGTATATATACCCACAAGAATTAGAAATAGACGCCCACACAAAAACTTGCACACAAATGTTCACGTCAGCGTTATTCATAATAGCCAAAAAGTGGAAACAATCCAAGCGACCATCAACTGATGACTGGATAAATGAAATGTGCTATATATCCATATAATGAATATTATTCAGCCACTAAAAGGAACCAACTACTGATATGTGCTACAAATATGGATGGACATTGAAAACATTATGCTAAATGAAAGAAGTCACAAATCACACACTGTATCATTCTATTAATAGGAAATATTCAAAACAGGCAACTCCTTAGAGACCAAAGAGCAGTTTAGTGTTTACCAGGGACTGAGGGGAGGAGTGAATGAGGGGTAACTACAAATGAACAGGGGTTTCTTCTGGAGGGTGATAAAATGTTCTGATTTGGATAGGAGTAATGACTGCACAGCTTTGTGGATCTACTAAAAATCACTAAATTGTACTGCTTCAAAGGGTACATTTAGGATATGTGAATTATAGCTCAGTTTACAAAAATTAATTTAAAAAATTACCTGATTACTTGGATCCTGGGAATCTACATTTGAAACAAGCCCCCAAGGGGATTCTTTGGCCCGCTGAGAGTTGAGAAACACTGGATCTCATTTGTATCACTCTATCTCTGGGAAAATTTGAAGAATTCAAAATCTCTTAAAAAACAAAACAAACAAAAAGCAACAATCAGACCACCTAGGGCATAGAGATCATTCATTAAACAAATATTTAGCTGCTGCCTGCTATGTAGCAGGTGGCATGCTGAGCCAATGAGCGAGCTCGTCACAAACCCTGCCACGTAAGTGTTTAGGGACCAGGAAGTTCAAGATCTGGGCGCCTAGAAAGGTGGAAGAGTGTGGAAGAGGTACAGGAGGGCTCCTCAGGAGGAAGAACAGAGTATACAAAGGCACAGAGGTTTAGGAGAGTTTGTGTATTAAAGCAGCCGTAGCAGGCTGAGACAACTGGCCACAGGAGAAGCAGCAGAAGCGGAAGCAGAAAGTGATGGCTTATGGTGCTGGGAGGGCCACCAGAGGATTCAGAAAAACAAGATAGCAGTCCTAGTTTGATGGCAGAGTGGGAGATTGGGGCAAAGGGAACAGGGGGTTGGGGGGCTGGTAAGAAAAAGGCTTTGCCTGAAATGCTGAAGGTTCAAACTAGGGTAGTAGAAGGAAAAGGAGAGAGATTCTATACTTGTTTAGGAAACAATGCACACACACACACACACACACACACACACACACACACACACGTGTGTGTGTGTGTATCTCATATATATGTATATGATATATACACATATCTCTCAAGGACTATATCATATGGTACTTGAGGATCAATGGAATGCACTATAGGAGGTTTAGTACCTTCCTGGCCTCTACTCACAAGATGCCAGTAGCATCACTCCCGTTGTGAAAAACACATATCTCCAGAATGCCTGGAAAACAAAATCTAGGGGGCAAAATCTGCTCCAGTTGAGAACAACTGGTCTAGGTTAACTGAATCCTGCAATGGGATAGGGTCACGTCTCTCTCAAGACGAACCTTTTATGCAAGGTGCTTTTGAGATGATAGGGAGCTGAGGCTCCACTGAGCTTACAGGGCTGGTCGTGTGACCATGTGGGGGCTTGTTTGCTAATAAATGTCTGTGTGTGAGGCAGAATCTGGCCTGAGATCTGCTCTGACTGAGGTTGTTAGGGAGGAGAGCTGTAGCCCTACCTTCCTCTAACAGCTGGAAAGGTACCAGAATAGATCGTAGTTGTGAACAACCAACCTGACTTAGGTCAGTTTGCAACTGAGTTGTTGATAGTGATTTTGCTGTTTTCTGCTGGAAGAGTGATGCCATTCCCCGAAACAGAGGGTCCTCAGGAGAGAGCTGTGGCCCACGGTGAGAGAGAGATTCAGCAGTGCTAGACCAGGAACTCTTAGGATGTGCAGAATGGATTTCTTCTGGCTTTCTTGAGTGATTGGTTTATAGGAGTTCTCACCCCAAACTCATGGGCCTGTGGTTACCGTAGCATGGCCCAAGCACAGATTGGCCTGGTTTTGAGGCAAAGCACGTCTCCTTAACAGAGAGCTCCACCCTGATGGCTACAGAACCCAGGTAAGAGTCACAGAACATCTGAGAGTGGAAAGGACCTTAGCAGGATCTCACCCGTCATCATTCACAACAGTTCTGTGCTCCACATCAGCGCTAGTTCTGAAATCCATCCTCACCGCTCTGCCCTCTACCAGCACCCTGGCCCAGGCCACCACCGTCTTCCACCTAGACTGCTGCAAGAGCTCCCTAACTCAGGTTCTAGATTCTCTTTCCTTACCTTATTCACTATTCCCCGGATAGCCTCTAGAATGATTATTCGTAAGTAAATCTATCTTGTCATCTCCTAATGCAATCTCTCCAATGGCTTCCCAGTACATTTAGAATAATTCCACAGTCCTTACTCATTTTACACAGTTCTGCAAACTCTGCCTCCCAGCTCATCTAGTCCTTGCCTCTCCAATAAACTCCAGCCATGCCGGCCTTCTTTAGGTTTCTGGAATGTGTTTAGGTTAGATCTCTCCCATCTCGGGGCCTTGGACTTTGGTGGTCCCTTTTCCAGGAGTGCCTTTCTCCAGTCTTTGCACAGTTGCCTTCCTCCTCATCCATCAAGCTCAGCTCAGAAAGGTCTTACTCGCCTTCCTTATCCAGAAAAGGTCCTGGCATCTCCATCCTGTCACATCACATTCTTACTCCTTTGTTGCCACGTTCTCTGTAGTAAATTACCTTGTTGTTTGTTGATTGATTGCTTGTTCCTCCTTCTAAAATGCAAGATCCCTGAGAGCAAGGCATTGCCTACAACTTGGTTAGCATTTTTTCTTAGGTGCTTGTCCCTAGTGCTCAACTGGTATCTGGTGAAGAGATGAGTGAACTTTAGGGTTTGTGTCAGAGTAAATTCATTGGACTTGTTACACACACAGGCATGAGCAAGGCAAGATCTCTCTGTATCTTTGTCTTCACTGAAAATTAAAAACGTTCTCTTTACTGACTACTGCAAAGACCTCATTGCAGGTATCTAATCATTTTGGAGCCTCTCACCTAACCCCCTGCTCCACAGAAGACTGGACATGATCTTGTTTAAAGCAGACTCTGGGTCTTTCAGCTAGATCTCTCAAAATTTTTGCTCCTGTTACTGTGGTTCTCTTCTTTCCCTCCCTCTCTCCCTCCCTCCCTCTTGTTCCTGAAAAGTCTGTTAATTGAATAGCTTATCACTGACTCCTTCCTGTGAACTTGCAGAGCAGCTTCGGAAGCCTGGTGATTCAGCTCTAAAGGCTCTGATTGGCTGCGTGTTAGCTTTTGGCCTCTTTGTAAAATGATTAATGATCTGTAAACAAACACTTACATAGAATGGTTAAAGCACCCGCTATTTAGAGGCCCCTTGTGGTGAATCCTTTTTGTAAATGGAAGAACTGTCTGGTTTATCTCCTCTGTAAATATGGATTTTCCTATTTTGGAAGCTGTGTTGGTTATACCTGCTCCATTTATATAAATCCAAAGCGTGCTGCTACCATCTCTCTCTCTTTTTGCCGATCATTTCATCTAGTCATTCGACATAACTTTATTGAGCACCTACAACTTGCCACAGAGATAAAAGGGACAGCCCTGTCTTTGGTGATGCCCTGTCTGGCAGTGGAAATGGACAAGATAATGATCGCAGTACGGTCTGATTGGAGGAGAGCTCCTAGCTAAGCCACAGTAGATCAGGGTATATGTTCATGATTATCCCTGAGCTGTCGGGGGAAGACGAGTGGCAGGGAGCCAAGGAGATGGAAGGTGAGGGGCCAGGCAGGGTGAAGGACCGCCATGTTCAAAGGGCACACCATGAGACAGTGGCTTTTCAGAATGACTCCAGCTGGGGTGGATGTGGAGCGCTACAGAGCTGAGGCCCGACCACCAAGCAGCACCACATGACCACGCAGAGGACTCAGGAGTTTAGTTTTAAGGTGATGGAGGATCACAGACAGCTATTACATGGGACACACAGGAGGCCATAGACAAACCTGCACTGTGAAAATACTACTTGGGCAGCCTTTGTGGGAAATGGATTGAAAGAGGGGTAGGATCGGTGGCAAGGAGACCTGTCAAAGGACACTGTCTTAATGCGTGTGGGCTGCTATAACAGAATACCGTAAATGGGGGCGTTTAGAAGTAGCAAACATTTATTTCTCAGTTCTGGAAGCTGGGATATTCAGGATCAAGATGCTGGCAGGTTTGGAGTCTGATGAGGGCCCGCTTCCTCACTGGTGATCGTCTTCTTACTGTAATCTGCTTCAAGTGTCTAAGCATTTTGGAGCCCCCATGCAACTCTCTGCCCCTCAACAGAGTGGACATGCCCTTGTTTAAAGGCAGATCCTGGGTCTTTTAGGTAGACTTTTCAAAGCTGCCTCTCCTGGTACTGTGGTCCTCTTCCTTTTCTCCCTTTCTCCCTCCCTCTTTTCTGCTTTCTAGCTTGATCCTGAAAAGTTCTGTGTGTCCCGTGGAGGAAGGAACAAACTATCTTTCTGGGGTCTCTTGTATAAGGGCACTAATCCTAGTCACCCCGAAGGCCCACCTCTTAGTAACCACCACATTGAGGGGCTAGGACACCAACATATACATTTTGGGGGGATGCAAACATCTGGACCATAGCAAACACTTAAAGTTATCCAGGTAAGAAATAAGGAGTCTCTGAACCAGAGATTTTTATCCTTAGACACAGAGGCACCTGGGAAGGGGGGTCCTCACTGGGCCTTCAAGAACCTAGAAACCCTTTTGTAAAAATAAATAAATAAATAAAAAATCATGCTACTTGCACGCACACTTCCCTGAGAAGAGGACCCAAAGCTTTTTATCAAATTTGCAAAGGGATCCATGACACTGAACCAAGGCTATGGCAGTGAGGATGGAGAAATTAAATGCAATACAAGAGAAATTTAGAAAGATTCACTGAAAGGCATGGTAGATGGGACACGTGGGTGGAGAGGAGTGGGAGAGGATGAGACAAAGGCCAGGCATCCCATGGGCCATGATTGGTGGAACTGAGTATTTTTTCCCTAGAATCCCTGGTGAGAGCACAGTTTAAGGCAGGGTGCAGGAGAGGGGGAGGATATAAATTATTCACTCATTTATCAATTATTTATTGAGTTCTTACTCTGTCTCAAGTACTGTTCTAGGTGCTGAGGATTCAGCTAAATAAAGAAACATATTCAGACAACAAACACATTCATGTCAGGTGGTGATAACTGCGTCGAATTAAAAATAAAGCAGGGTAAGGGGATAGAGAGTGATAGGCTGGTCAGAGAAGCTTCTGTGAGCAGCTGATATTTCAGCAAAGACCTGAGTGAGGCAAGGGAGAGAGTTCTGGGGCTATGTGCTCTTGGGCAACAGAATTTCAGACAGAGGGAATGATGAGGACGACACCCTGTGATAAGCACCTCCCTGGCTTATTGGAGGAACAGCGAGGAAGCCAGCCTGGCTTGAGCAGAGTGAGTCAGAAACAAAGTCGAGATGATGAGGGGGAGGGAAGGAGCTACAGATTGGATCATTTAGCCACAGGACCTGAAAGACCACAGTAATAATTATAGATGTTTTTCTTCTAAATGCAATGAAAACCACTAGGGAGCACTAAGTAGGGAGAGGGACCCAATTTCAGTTGGGGACATGCTGAGTTTGAAAGGGTGTACACAGGTGGAAGTGTGTAGCTGGCATTGGACATGAACCCGCAAAAGGCTGAGGGTTTAGGACATATTTGTGAGAATCACCGTCATATAGCTTATAGTGGAAATCACAGGTGTGGACAGGTTTGCCTTAGAATGTTGTAGAGTCTGATGAGAAGGGGAAGAACCTGAGGTCACCGGCAGTTAAAGGGTGGAGAGAAGAGAAGGAATTTATGAAGAAGCTTGAAAAACGGGCGAGAGAGGAAAGAGAACTAGGAAAGAGGGCGTCATCAAAGTAACGGGCAAGAATTTTGAAGGTGGATAGTTCTGGATGCTGCAGAGAGAGTAAAATAAGTCCCCAAGAATATGCTTTGGCACAGGGATTGGAAACGGGAAGATTACAGTGAGCTAAGTAATAAGTGAGCCGTGGGGACTCAGACATCATCCCTAATTTATAGGCCTGGCCCAGACACTCTCATGTCTGCACTTTCTGGGCCATGCCCACTGGGCTGACGGCCAAGCTGCAGCCGTGGTTATCAGGAGGACAGAACCAAAAGATCTCATGCCGAGTGGTGGACAGGTCAGGAAGCTGTGTTCATGGGGAGGAAGCAAAACCGGGAAGATTCTGATAAAGGGAGCCAATGGAAGAATAAGGGTCCGAAGCCCCCGATAAGCCTGAATTGTAGGTAAAAGCAGGTGTAATAGGATGGGGACTAGAAGATCAGGGTCTGTGGTCCTAGGAGATATTGGAGTTTCAGGTTTGAAAGGTGAAGTAGAGAAAAGCTGAGGGTGTGGTTTTAGGAGAAAATGGGTAAAATGGAGCAGAAATGAAGTTTGCCGGCCTCAAGGAGAGAAAAAAAAAATCATTCTTTTAATTAGGCTGATGACTGAGGGGTCTAGTAGGTTACAACCATGATAACCTATGAAAGATGGTTTGCCTAAACAATTTAGTGGGTGCTAAGCAGCATTTAAAAGAAAATGGAATGCAATAGAAGTAAACAGAAATACCAGGGTGCATTGTTCTTAATAATAAAGAATGTTTTAAAAAATGTTTGTTTTAATTGTGTGTGTGTGTGTGTGTGTGTGCGCGCGCACATGTGTTTGCGTGTGCATGCATGTGTGTGTGTGTGTTGGATCAAAATGTAAAATGTATTTCTTATCATGAGTCATGATACAAAAACTGAAGCTGAGATGACGTGAGTTTCAAAGCAGAGTTTCTGCAGGAAGGTGGAAGGATGTGGAAGGTGAGACAGGAAGCTTCGGCCTGAGCCAGAGCCCCATGGAGTGGGCAGCAGTCCAGTGGCAGACCAGCGAGAGTAGTGCGTACTTGGTTCAGACATGCCAATAAAAGAAGTCGCTCCTCTGAGGCCTGGAAGCTCTCAGAACAGAGCTCTCCCAGAACAAGGTGTGATGATTACAAATGGTACCACTCATGGATGTAGGATTGAGTCACAATGTCCAGGAATCATAACACCAAAACAATCCATCAAACACTTTCATTCTGAGAAAGAAGCAAGGTCTGGCTTAAATTTAGTTCTGCAGAGACATGGCAAAATTTACCAGCTGAGCGCTGTGGATGCTGTCTTGCTTTCTCAGAGGCTTCATCTGTACTCTTGGGTAAGCAGAGAGGATAAATGTCAATTTTTCCCTTTTAGGGAAAATTTCATTTGACTTTTCCCTTTCAGAATTCTTATTATCTTCCCCCCTCCTCCCTTTTTGTCTATTTTGTTGCTGTGCCGTGTTGAAATTTGCCTGTAATACCATGAAACTGGGGACTAAATACTTGAGCTGAGTGACGAGAATGAAGACAAGGATGAACAGGTCTTTGATTTTCCAAACGCAGCAGAGAGTGTCCCTAGAGCTGGCACATGACCTGTCTGTCAGAGGCTGATTGCTGTTCTGAATCAGCAGAAATTTCCATTTCCTCTTGAGCACAGAGACCGTTTTCCCAGTCTCCTTTGCAATTAGATGTGACCATGTGACTAAAGGTTAACCAATGGCGTATGAAACTGGATATCTATGTTCATTTATAGTTTGCTTCTGGAGCCAAAACAAACTGGTGATTTCATTTTCCCCTTCCACAGAGACTTAGCCTAGTGTTTTGAAAATAAGCTTTCTTAGTTGTTTTCATTTCAATTTGCATTTTTATCTTCTCAGTATCATTGGAAAAGCAAGCAGTGGCATGCTCCCAGCTTTCCCACCCCCACTGAAGTCCAGATTGATGAGATTTGCTCGGCAGGTACTCAGTATAGGTTGCTCAGCTGACTGTTAATTTTGCTTTAAGAAATTATTTTTTCTCACCTTTGGAAGTCGTCAACCTAACCTACAATTGAGAGAAACCAAGTGTGGTGGAAATCCCCGGTGAATGTAAAAGATGACAGTTTCCAAGCCCTGAACGATGTAAGATGCCGGGCACTGTGCTAGATATTTTATATACATCGTTAACAATTTAATAATCCCACAAGGTAGGTATTAGTATGTTAGTTCAGTGATTTTGAAACAGAACCTGAGAATAGGAACAGGGCTTATCAAGGTCACACAGCTAGTGACTGGTTGGGGCCAAGATTTTAACTTAGATGTGACTGGCTCTAAAGCCCATTGTTGATACATTCGCTTCCCAAATGTACGCTTTTCAGCTGCTCACTTAATATCTGCTCATTTCTTTCTTCTGCTTACCTTTGACACTGATTTTCCTGGCTCTGCTCATTGACTGAACACAGTTTACCCTGAATTCAGCCACAACCACTTAATTTTAACAGAGAAAATGGAACTTGTGCCATTCGGTGTAGGGAGCATCAGGCCTAGCTTGATGGGTATTAAGATATATAAATATTTGCATCAACCTTCTGGCAAACATGCGAGTATCCACTGCTCACTCTTAAAGAGCAACAGCAAAAGGTATCACCTGTCCGGCTACTTTCAATTGTCTGGTTCAAAGTAAAAGATTTCTGGTGGGCTTCAAAATTATTGAAGTCAGATATGGTATTAAAAAAGATCACTGCACCCCCATTCTCACCTCATACTTTGCTCAGCTTTGAAACTTGAAATGTATTTGTCGAGTAAATGTTGAATGAGTTGTCAAGTTTATATTTGTACAGTTTTTGTTAAAAATGGGTGCCTGAGCTAAGTAAGGGCAAGGTGGTCAGGAGACACCTGGACACACTTACGTGTGGAGAGGAGGAAAGGAAGAAACCACCGATAGCTTTTATGCATGGTCATTTTAAAGTTTATTGGATTGCTACAAAATGGTGCTGGCCATGTTTCAGCACTAAAGACATTTGTCATTCCATCTAGTTCACCTTCTTATCTTGGGAAAAGTTTCTAAACTTTCCGGGAATAAAAACTTGCTCAAGGTCATGAGCTGGCACTGAGTCCCTTCCAATGCTAAGTCACAGGAGTTAAGAGGCTTGGCTCTGAAATCGTACAGTCCAGGTTAAAATCCTGGCCAAGGCACCAGCTAACTATGGAACTTGGGGCAACGTGGCTCAGCCTTCTTGAATCTCATTTTCCTCAGCATAGAAATAAAGTTGATGCTATTACCTCCACCACAGGATTATCTTAGGGGCTAAATGGCCCCTGTAAAGCGCTTGGCACAGGGAAAGTGCTCGGCAAATGTGAGCTGCTGCTAGTGCTGATGTTTATCGAACTGGGCCTTTCATCCTGTCCTCTCATGGAAGTTTTAACTCATCTAGCAAGGGAAGAATTTTGTACTGGGTGCTGGGATTAGCACAGAAACAAAAAGGCCTTGCCCTGGGGGAAGCTTAGAGTTTATATTCAGGACTTAAATATTCAAGATGCACAAGGCTTTCAGCAAATGGCTTTACCTCTCTGCTCCTGAGCTTCCACGTGTGGGAACAGCAGGGACTCTTCCAACTCAGTGTGTCCATGAGCCTTCATGTTGGCTGGAGCTCAACTGCAGACAGAAGGAAAGAATGATTAGTCACCACCCCAGTAAATAGAGGAAGGTCATCATCTTTTTATTAATAGACCTGGCTACGTAAACCCATAAAAATAGGGGTAGGTTCAACATTTAAGTTCTTTGAATTTTAGTTTTTGTTGCATATGATGAAATGTGAAAAGCGAATTGTGTTATGTATGGACTTTGCATAACCGTCTTCTATCTCATGCTGCAAATCAATTACTTATTAGCTTATGTTGCCAAGGACAGAAAAATAGATTACTATTCATTTTAGCCTTTTCCTTATCGATTCTAAGAGTATAGTACTTGTTCTTAAAGAGAAATGAATCTGTTCATGCTTGCATTCCAGAAGACCTATGTCACATTACACAAAATTAAAATGGAAAAAAAAAAAGCAGAAAAAAAAATCAGCTTATCCTCAGCCACTGTTTGTGTCCAGGCATTCTACTTCCGTTTTTCTTCTTCATATTTTTACACCGAGGACTGCAGTTTTCACTAAATACTATGTAATGAGCATATACTATATAGAGTTCATAATCATTTTCAATTGTAAGATAATATCCCAGGCAGACCCTGATTTACCAGTTACCATTGCCTCCCGTATCAGAAAGCAGCAGAGCGGGGCCATGGGAGTTGGTGCCAGGGCTGGGTCGAGGTGTGGTTCTGCCACTTCCTAGCAGTATGACCTTGGGCAAGCCACTTAATCTTTCCAGGCCTCACTGTCCTCAGCTGTGAAAATACGGGCTGTTCTGGTACCAGTCTTGTGGGTTATTGTGAAGACTAATCGAGATCACGTTCGCAGAAGCCTCAGCCGTCTCTGGAACGCGGCGGGGTTCACTGATGTCAGTGGCTGCTGCTGCTCGGTAGGCTTCGTTCCCATCTGATGAGTGATTTGATTTTTATAAACATCCCACAAGAAAATGCACATCAAATATCAGGCCGTGTCACTCCATTCCTCTAGGCCTGGTTCCTTGTTCGCCAAGTGAGGTGGTCAGACTATAAAGTGTGACCTCGAAGACCCCTATCCCCCACAGACACCCCGTGGTTCTCTGTCATTACTCAGGACAGCTGGAACCACTGCAGGGGGACGACCTACGGAAACGTCCAGCCTTACTCGCGAGGAAGAAAGAACCCTACAAGGGCCTGAGGGCTCACGCACATCAGTTTCTCTTTCATCCAGACAAACAAGCTAGCTATTGGGTGGCCTTCCTTCTGAAGGCCTCTCCGAGTTCAGTCTGCGTGCTCCTCACATCTCTATGTTTCAGATGGGCTCAGCAGCCAGCATGCTCACCGAAGGTTTTATTTATCCATTTCACATTTCTAATGTCACTTTGCTGCTGTGATCATTTTCCTATGTGGTCATTTAAGGAAGATAAATTGGACTGCAAATCTCAGTAGAGCAGGCATTGCTCTGAGCCAGTCCCTAAGGGACGAAGATTTTTTTCCTACTCTTAACAGCAGCTGCTTGTGCTCTCCCTGTAACCTCCCGAGGAGAGTTTTTAATTAAAGTTAAAAAAAATTCTGATATCAGCGTAGTTAGATGGTACATGCACGGTTACCCCTCACATTCAGACCTCTCAGATTCCAAAAGCAAGTGCCAACAGGAATGAAACTAATGGTCATGTTAGGATCAGAGCTGCCACTGCAAGGACACAGGTGATGCCATCCATTAGCACAGAACTGCCACCTGCCACCTCTAACATCTTGTTCCCAGGAAATTGCAGTGGAGCTGGCCTTCCGACCCGCCCACCCCGCTCACCCACAGCGCCTCCCTGGTCACACTGTGCATTGGAAAGGAAGCACCTGATGGAGAGAAGACCTGGCCTGCTTGCCCCCGCCCCCCCCCCGGAAGGAGTATAGTCAGAGGTCAAGTGCGCAGGCTCTGGCTCTACTGCCCGTCCTTACTGTGTGAGCTTAGGTAGGTTACTAAACTTCTCTGTGCCTCAATTTCCAAAATGAGAATGATAGAAGAGTGCCCCATGAGGTATAGAGAATTAAATGAGTTAATGCATGTGAAAAATGTAGATTGTGCCAGGCAACTCAGACCATGGGTGAACAAAGATTATGTGCTGAATGAATTAATCCGACTGTCACTTTCAGGGACAGCAAGTAGCACTAGAAAGTAGCAGGAAGAGTAGGGGAAAGGGTTTGAGACACTGAGTTTGAACCCAACCTCTGATTTATGTTTAGCTCTCAATAAATTGCTAGACTTTCTTACACCCTCAGTGCCCCCATCTGTTAAATGGGAATACCTCGGAGGTATTACCTCGGAGGCTGTGAGGACCAAACGGGCGGATATACTACATGCTTAATGCAGTTCCTGGCATGTAACTGCTCTTGATAATGTGAGCTCCTGATGTGGGCCGGCCTGAAGGCGGCCAGCCCCTCACTGGGATTTGCAGAGGCAAGCGCTGTTTTACTTGTTCCCGGTGTTTGCTTCACTGCTGCCAGCCTAGTCTTGGCATTTCCTGGGGCCTGGATCATCTAAGTCATTTTGAAAGACTCTATTTTCCTATAGCATCTCCCTCTTGGTGGAGGGGTGTCTGTCACCATCTGGGTAGCCTATGTGTTTTGGGGGGCACTACAGCTTTCCAGTGCCTTAGCTACTTTGTTCTTTTACAAACTAACCAAGAGCCCTTTGCACATGGCCCCCCGCAGTCTAGCTCCCCCAACCCTACCCCCACACCACCCTGACACAAAATGGTTCTCTTAGGGTCCTGTGCTTTGCCCCTTTCTGCCCGCTTCTGTGGAGGGCAGGGACTGGGAACCACCACTCCTTCCCGGGACTGTTTCCCCAGGCTGATTCTCCTCACACTGCTACTTTGTTGCCTCCTCTTTTTCCTGAACCTGGCCATCCCCCCGACCCTGGAGGACCCTGGAACAGCCTCCCTGCACCCGACCCACTCCCACCTCCACAGGCGAGCCTTCAGGGCCCAGCTAAAGTCCCATGTTTTTCACAAAGATTTCAGACTTCTCCAAGTTCCATCCAGAGAGCCCTCTCCTCTGGACCTCCACAAGCCCTTGGAAGGATGGGTGCTGCGCGAGTTTCCCTGTGTGTGGCGCTTTTCTGTTCCTCTGGTTTGCAAGCTCCTTGAGGGCAGACACAGAACCTTCTATCTGAGAGGGGCTCTGTCATTACGGATCTGGGCTGATATACTATGAATAGCTCCATTTGTTGAGTGAAGTCAGGGTATGTTTGTACGTATATCTATCTATCTATCTATCTATCTATCTATCTATCTATCTATCTATCATTTATTTATCTATCATCCATCTCTATATCTATCTATCATCTGTCTGTCTGTCTATCTATATCTATCTATCTACCTATCTCTCTATCTTATTTGGTCATAACAGCATCTCCTGAAGTTATTATATTTGTTTTGCACTTGAAGAAATTGAGGTTCAAAGAGGAAAAAGAACTTGACCAAGGCCAAATGGCTAGCAAGGAACAGGGCCCCGGATCACAATTTAAGTACATTTCCCAGATTTATGCACTAAACAAGTAGTCTCTAAACTTTATGTACTGGGCATCCATTTCAGGAAATATGTGTACCTTTGTTGGGCACTTATAAATTATATATATCTACCACAGTATTAATAAATTATGTATATTATAAAACATATATCACAAAAATTTAAATAAAAGAATAATTTAACCCTAAGTATAGACTGTGGAAATACCATTTCCTACTAAAAAAAAACAGCTCTTTGGAGAAGTCCGAGATATGAGATCTTGTCATACCAGAAAGCAAGGAAGCTATCAATTATTATTGGGGTCATGTCAAAAGAACTCAGGAACCAACATGAATAGGTTTCCTTTGGCCCAAAATGGGATACTTCGAGCAATTTCAATGGGTTAAATCACATTACATATATTAAAATTCAAATGCTTACAATAATCTAAAAAATATCCTGGGGATCACTTTTGGAAAATACTAGGTGATCAACTGATTATTTTGAAACCTGGTAAAGAAAAGGAACTTTTCCTGTCTTTCAAAAAAGAACTGTGCCTCCGGGTTAGCAAACAGCCAATGAAAATATTCTCTTTATAGAAGTCTCCCAACTAATGAATGAAGACAGATAGATAGATTTAGAACACCATACTTCATGACCACTAGTGAATTTAAGAATTTGAAATGATCATTGAGGACTGCTGATATCACAAAAAAGAGAAAACCACATATTACGTTCTCCCCACAGATGTCCCTAATACCATCTACAAAGTGTTCTTGCCAAAAATATTAATTTGAACCTGATGGAGTTTCTTGGTTTTTCATTTACAGGAAATACAAGGGATGGAGGCACATGATAAATGATACCATGGGAATATAATCAGCACAATCCAGCCTGTAGAGGATTAGCCAGGAAAAACGATCTAAGTTCTTCAACAAAAATTTTGCAAAAATAGAAAATATTGAGAAGGGGACCAAGAGAGTAGAAGGAACTTAACGACATATTTATTCATCACAAATGTAGGACATTGTTTCGGTCCCAATTCAAAGTGTAAAAGAAGTTTATAGGACAATTCAGGAAATGAGAATACTGATTAGATATTCAATTATATTGAGGAATTATTGTCGATGCTATGAGTATAATGATGGCATTGTGGTTATGTTTTTAAAGAGTGAGGACTCGTTTTTTAGATCTGTATACTGAAATATTTATAGCCATAATGAGCAGAACGCGGAGCATCGGTTATCGATTCCAGCGGAGGACTCCGAGCACTCCTACCCATCGCATAACGCTGGCAGAGTCGACAAGGAGAATGCTGGGTGGAACAATACTTTACTTACATAGAGAAGAAACAGTGACATCAGCTTCCATACCAAGTGCTGGCCCACATGGCCGTCAGGTCCCTCCCATCAGCCAATGAAGGGCAAGGGTGGGGGAAGAGTGGGGGTGTGCCAGAGGTCCCCTGATGTACGTGCGTAAGCAGAACCAAGAAATGGTCGTGGAGCCCAAAATAGGGAAAAATATTCCCACACAAGGCAACCAGCGATAAGCCCAGCATAGGCGGTGTGGGCTCTGGGATCTTTAGCTCTTGTATAGAGTGTGCCAGGCATGAGGCCCACGCTTATGCAGCCAAGTGGGGATGAAAAGACCGCGTGCATGAGACTGCCTTCTTCAATAGGTAGTGTCTGAGATTTGCTTCAAATAATGCAGTGGGGATGGGGGATGGGTAGTGGGTAGTTGAATAGCGGAAGCAAGACTAGGCGCGAATTAAGAATTTTTTAAGTTGGAGGATGGTCACGTGAGTATTTGGGAAGTTCATTTCATCATTCCATTTTACATGTAGTTGAACTTTTAATAGGAAACAGGCTTTGTAATGATAACATAAAAATAACTACAAAACGTTTTAACACTTCCTTCAATTCCAGTGGATTGTTTGCGGACAGCAACCTTTGGGTGTGACACCGCATTTTGGAGATCACTGTTCTCGTCTGCTCTGCAGCATCACTTCTCAACCCAGGGCCCACAGGAGTCACGACCATGAGAGGGGTCTTTTCCATGCAGGAACTAAGGTCTGCATCGCATCCCATCTGAAGGCCTTCAGAGAAAGACATGTGGCCCCTACCTTGTCAGATCAACAGTACTTAAAAAGTTTGTCATTGGGAATTCCTTCCTTCTGTAAAACCTGTGTCCCTTTTACAATAATGCAAAAAATCTGCTTTTCAAGGTCCCTTTGGAAGGAAAGATCTGCATTGTTTAAACAACAACAACAAAAAACCCTGGTGTTTAATAAAAAAGGAAAAGACAAAGTTTCCCTTCAAAAAGTAACAACCCTGCCAGCTTCCTCTCCAGGTAAAAAATAATGCTACTGGCAATGAGATTGGGGTGTTCTATCACTGTCCTGATAAACTTTCTCTCCCCTGGGTAGTATTTTACAGTTACTGCCTCTATGCCCCATTGCACAGGCATAATTTATTATTTGTTTACATGTTTCCTTACTCTGCTAAGGTAGAAGCCCAGTGATGCATTATTGCTGAAGGCATCCGTGTGTATGTGTGTGTATGTGAGCAGGCCATGTACACACACATACACTGAAAAACTCAAGGAGATCTGACGGATTCTGAATCTTCAACTTTTCATAGCACAAGTGGCCCTCCCGGGACTGCAGGAGTCTCCTTGGGCTGTTAAATCAAACGTGTCCCATGTCGCCATACATAGTCCCTTCTCCTTCTCTGAGAAGTTGCAGAATGGTCCCAGGGAGACGCAGGCTCCCTGAGACAGCTCGAGTTCCATATGCCTTCCTTTGACTTACTTTCTTGCATGAAGACTAACTTAATCACACTTCTGGGTGGAATGTCAGTTTGCACAGCACCTTCCTCAAGACAATCACGGGAAGGAATTAAAGCAGATGTTATTAACCACGCTTTATCTCCGTATGAGACCCAATGAGGTCAAGGATGTGGCAAGTTCAAATAGCAAGAGAAGAATCCAGCCCAAGCTAGCTTTGATGGGACAGAAATGACCCTGCATAGCTAAGTCACTTACCAGCTCTCTGACCTGGGGCAAGTCACTACATGGTCACATCCTTTTTCATCGTTAAAAGATGAAAACAATGGCACTTACTGTACATGGCTGTTTCTGAAATGAGAGATTATTTAAAACTCTCAGCAGATGACTAGCATTGTCACAAATGTGCAATAAACGTTACCAACACTAGCGGTCTTTTCACAGTGTCTCGAAAGCTCTGGGACCCTGTGATGATGACAACGACAACAGGTAACTCTTATGTAACGATGATGATGATGATGACGATGATGATGGTCACAACAACCAGAATAGGTGACTTATACATACCAGGCACAATCTGAAGCCCCTATTGTGAATCGACCCATTTAGCTATCACAACAGACCAATTATAATTATTATTAGCAGATATTATTTATTATCATATTACAGATGAGGAGCACATAGAGCTGCTAGGTTTAAGGAACCTGACAATTTCTTTGCCTTTTAAAGGAACTTGCCCACACTGAAGTGTTTCCTTGCTCTGGCATCTTTTCTATCGTCATTCAAGGCATACGGACCTGTGATGGCCACCGAAATCTCCGAAGTCCCACCAGCACCTGCTGAGAGCTCACTCCATTTGCAGCTGTGACTCCCTGACTTGCCCCTCTGATAGTGACAGTCACCATTTTAATGTGCCGGGGGTTCTTTTGGAGAGGAAATCAAGGCCCAGGGGGAGCAGCAGCTTGCTCAGATTCAGGCGGTGAACACTGAGGGTCAAGTCTGTGCTCTTACTCCCACCTCCTGCTGCCCCCCCCCACCAATGTCTCTGGTCTAAAAGGGCGGGAAGGGCCCAGCTGCCTGCAGCCCCAAGATACTGGACTATTGCACTGAACTGCTATAGGCATAGGGGCCAGAGGGACAAAAACATTCAGTAGGGGGCACCTGAGAGCCCAGATGGCCACTGAGCCTGGGGTGGAGTAGCTGTTCTCCTTCTTCAGGGCTGGGCCAACAGGGAAGGGCTTGGAATTTAATCCTCCGCATTCCACTCAGGGTTCCTGTGACATAATAAAGCCCAAGGAGGGATCTCGAGTGACTTGTCAGCAGAACCCCCAGAGAGATTTTCTATAGATAGCCAGGGTGTGTCTCTAGCTCTGTCCCTCTCTGCAGGAGGAAAGATCTTTTATGCCCAGGCTGGGCAAGGCCACATCCAGCAGGTGGGTGGGGTGGGGGACCCACCAGGCACTGGGCCCAGAAGGCTTTGTAAGGCCAAAAGATATGTGGCAGCAAGGGGCTGTGGGGTGCAAGGGAGCCCGGGACAGGAGCGGGAATTCTAACTATGGCGTTTTAGAGAAAACTATTTAGTTATTTGCCCTCGCTGACCTCACCCCATGTGGGGACTTCAGCAGCAATGAGATGGCCCAAATACCGAGCCTCACGCAGCCTTTGATGCTGGCTCTGCACAGATTCCGCGGCCTGAGCCAGGCTCTCTTTGGGGAGAGAGGCCTGTTCGGAATGCTGGTGTGCCAGTGCTGCGGTTGGAGGTTTGGGGTTTCAGAGTTCCTTGATTTGCATGGCCATGCACCAGGTTCTTCCTTCCCACAAGAGAGGACTGGAATTTGAAACTCTGTTCACCTTCCAGACTCCAAACAAGCAACATTCCTATCAATAATGTCACATAAATACCGGCATGATAGCACAGAATCCTATCATCACTAATATTTTTTTCAACCTGTCTGCTGGAGGAGAGGGATTCTCAGAAGCCATGCATATATTTTACATAAAATAATAGCTAAGCTGCCAAGAGCTTTAACAATATAATTTCATCATGGGATTCTGGGTTCTTTTGGTGTGTGCTGCCATCAGAACCCCAAGATGGAACTAATTCATGTAACTGGGACAGGACCAAGTGCTGTTTTTCCATTCCCCTTATAAATGAACTAAACTATTTTAATTGCTCAAACATTTGGTGGGTTGGGTATGAGGTGGAGAAAAGTCCGTGTGATATATTCATTAGCTTCAGAATAAATTCATGAGAGGAAATACACTGTTGTTATTAAAAACATAAACATTTGGGTTAAACAGCCTGGGTCTGAATCTTGACTTGGCCTTAAAGCTGTGACTGATGATTTCTGAGGCTCCATTTGCTCATCTGTAATATGTGGTTGCTAATATCTACCTCTTAGGGTGGTTGAGAGAATTAAATACCACCAGAATTGACATAATAATGCCTGCAAAAGGGCCTTCATACAGTGCCTGGAGCATAGTAACTGTCAGAGCCATAGCAAAGCAAAATGTCCCTGAAACTGTTCCCTGACACCACAAAAGTCTGATAATCTTAGCCACGTCCTTCCAGGAGCTTCTCTTTTTAGCTCCTAAATTCCCCAGATGCTCCACATTTGTGAATTGTAGTATTCCCAGCCCTAGAGAGCAGGGTGGAGGCCCCCACCCATCTGGAATCCCAGAGCACCTCTGAGAGTCTGACCTAGCAGAGCTGCCAGTTGCAAATAATTTAGGAAACACAAAACAGAGCATACTGCAGTTTCACAGAAAGGTCTGCAGAGTGAACCTAAGTGTCTGTCACTTAAGGTTCTGCTTTCTCCTGCAGAGGAACGAAAGCAGGGCTCTGCCTAGAATACTGCCCTCCCGCCCCACCAGGCGAGAAGCAGAAGCCCCTCAAACACAAAAGATGGGGTCCATGAGGGTTCATTTCCCCCTAAAGCCTATTACAACGCTACCGTCCACAGAGTCTAGGGCTTCTCAGTCAATGTAAAGTCAGTTCCTGCCTATAAATGGACTTTAGCTTTGTCATACAAAACCATGGCTTCAAATCTTGCCTCCCTTACATATCAGCAGTGACCTTGGACGAGGAACTTCATGTTTCTGAACCTGTTTATTCCTGAACCTGTTTATTCTTAAAATCTGTAAGATGAAGAGAACGGTAAGCCCCTCACTGGGCGATCGGATAGATTAAATGGTCGACTGCATGTAAAATGCCCAGTACAGCTCCTGACTCATAGAAGGCCTCCCAGAACCTTGTTTCCCTGCCAAACAGTCGTGAAGACCAAAACAGACGATGCCCACTCAGCTCCCTCCTTCCTGTTCCAAGAGAAAAAAGGAAGATGACCACAGAGCAGAGGGAGATAAGGTTGAATGCCACTTGTCACCTGCCAGAGTCCTCAGGTGGTGGGGCTGTCAAGGGTCGCTGAAATGCACTGTCTTACAACCCAAATCCAAGTAAGCTGCAGGACCCAGCCCAGTTATTAATACCACTCTCTTTCCTGAGAACTTCTCTGAGTTTGCCAACCTAGCTGACCTGGGAGAAGGTGTTTTAGGGAACGAGATATTACTGTTAACTACCAAAGTGAAAGAAAATTTTATATCAAAAAAATTTATTTTTGATTGAAATCTGGTCACCCTATTTCTTAGCTGTGACCTCCAGAACCAGGAGTCCCACATCATTGGGAGTGGAGTTTGGGGTCCCACCCACTCTCCCTGTTGAGCACAGCAGCAGATAACGGTGACATGTAGAAGGGGAGTGACATGCCCCACAGGCTGCTGGCAGGGTCCTGTGAAGGGTGCACGTTGAAATTTTTCTTCATAACCAGAGTGACCGCTGCAGCCTAATAGCTAAGAATCTGTGTTGGATTTATGTAATCTAAAGCCTTCCTTACTTATTTTATACAACTTTTTACAAACCTCTGCTCTCTCTGAAAATATTTTCTTCTCACCTCTGGTCACAATCACTTTTAGGAACTGTGAACGCAGTTGACTTTATTTGCAGGTCAACTTTGCAGCTGCCAAGTGCCCAGAGCAGATCTTTGGAGAGAAAAAACCCTAGCTACAAGGGAAAATGTATGTACACTTGCTTGTTTTCACCTCTAAAGCAGTACTGTGCCTGTTAAGTCCTGCTTATTTCCCCACAGCACCTAGAATAGTTCTTGCTAGTGGCTGGCATTCTGTCTAATTTCAGGTTCAGGAAGGGACTCAGAGGTAAATGAAGTGGGGAGGGGGATACAGAAAATGGCTTCCCCTCTTCTTAATGACCCACTGTTCTGTGATTAATATTGTTATTCATGCCAAAGGGCTAAGGATATAGTTTACAGGAAATCGTTCTGAGAAAACAGCAATATAAAGATGCTATGTACAACAGCCACTGGGCCCTCTTTTAGACTGGAATCACAGGAGAGGTTGAGCCTCTGCTTGGTCTGCTGTGTATCACGTTCAGCACCGTGTTACTTAAAACATGGTCGAATATAAGTGCTACCAGAAATTGAAACTGATGCTGGAGAAACCCCTGGGCTGGGATCGCCTCCACATTTGCAATGAACCAACACATCTCTTTGGTAAGTTTCTTGGCTCTTCTGGGTCTTGATTATATTTGTAAGATGACTGGCTCATTGCTTCCCACTAACTAGAATACCCTTCATCTCCCACGTAACTAGAATACCCTTCATCTCCCACTGGTTCTAAAGGCAGCTCACAGGTCTCCTCAGGAGAGATCTTTAAAAAACAACAACAACAACAAAAACAACAACAAAAACAGTTCGTTTCCCAGTTGGGATTCATATCAACAAAGAAGGCCCAGCCAGCTCCTTCCTCCCCAGAGGCCAACATACCCATCAGCCAATGGCCGCGGATGGATCTCCTGGCCAGAAGCATGGGCCAGTTCCCCAGCACATTGCTAAGTTGACTTGACTCTGGTTCGATCTAGATCAAAGTCCACCTTCAAAAACTACACCAAGTCCTCTCAACACTCAGGAGAGAAGAGGCTGCGGGGGCGTCTTCTGTACAGGCCACTCCCCACCCCGCCCCCAGCCGAATCTCAGGGTTGTCGCTCTATATTGCATTTCTCAGGGCTCAACTAGGTGATTGTATGTTACCTTCCAGAAGGAAACATGTATTTCTTCCGTAATGGCCTCCTAGCTATGTGAATGGCTAAACATATTTGATTTATGTTTCCAGATTATAGTCTTTAAGGCTTTCTGTCAAGTTCCCCATTGGAAGAAGTTTTCAATACTGCTTAACCGGGAAGTAATGAATTAGGATAAGAAGCTAGGTGCAGAATGAGAATGATCCCCTTGAATAGGCAAAACCACCTAAGGAGGGAGGAGGAATTCAGATTCTGCTTTTGAGCATCTGTGCTCTCCACGAGGAGGAAGGAAAGAGGAGGCCGGGTCTGTGTGAGGGGCTGAAGTTGGGGGCAGTGCTGTCTTTGCCTGGGGCAGATGTGGAAAAGGAAATTCTTTGCAGGGCTGGTGATACCTCACTTAGACCCTAAATTCCTACACAACAGAGACGGCATCTTAGTCATATGGCCCCAGCACGCATCCAGATGCTATTTGGTGAAAGAATGAGCGGTTCTGGAAAGGTGTTGGGAGTGAGTCACTGTGCCACACAAATGGACAGAAATAAGCCTCAAAAGTGTCAGAAGCAAGTCTAAAGGTAAAGAAGCAAAGGGTGAGGGGGGCGTACTGGAGAAGTCAGGCAGGAGGCAGGAAGGACGACTAGCCCGAAACCGGATGAACAAGAGGCACCTTGGGAAGAGCCGGCAGGTACCAGCACGCGTGGCTCCTCCTCCATGCACGAGGGCGGGGGCCCTTGCTGCAGGACGGTGCGCTGGTCAAAGCTTTGACTGCACCATCCTTTTCCACAGGAGAGACCTCACATTAGTTTGAAATACGATTTCACTTACAATTTATTTTTTAGAGACTGCAACTGGGGACATTGCAAAATGTAAAGAGCACATTTATCTGTCGCATGGACTATTTATGTTTTTATTTAGATCCCATCAAAGTCTAAAACAGGACTTGAAGTGACAAGGTACCCATAGATAACTGGTGAATACAGGCAAGCAGAATAGTTGAAAATAGTGCTCTAAAAAGCGTGTTCTGGCTCACAGCTGCCCCCTCCTCACCATGGCCCTGTGAGCTGAGCATTGCTCTGGGTGTTGGAAGGATTGTGTTCAAATCTTAGCTCTGCCATTTACTGGTCGTGGGACAGTGCGAGTAGCGATATATCACTTAACCTGAGTTTCTCTGCTTTCTCTCACGTTATTGCAACTATTTCATTTGTCATGTAATCAATTTTAGTATTTTTATGAAGTGACAGTGAAACAAATTTCCAGAACTTAAATTCAAAATTTACCAGTGATTCACATGCATGAATAGTCCAGAAGGTTTGGACTATCAAACAGTCCAGAAGGTTTTTTTAATGTAAAGAAACAGGACCCTGACCCACCTCTCCCCACCCTCATTCCGCCTCCCGTAGATGACAGCTTTTAACCAGCTTCTGTTTTTAGTTCTGCTGTGGTTTCTTCGGCATCTGCAAATAGTATGTTTACACCGTTATGTCTTGATCAACAACCTTAGTAGACATTATCTATCCACTTCCTTCTAGGGTGCATTCCTGTCCCCCACTCCCTCCCAAGTTTGGAAAAGTTTAGCTATTTTAGTTTCTCTGTTGCTATCATAACTAACTGTATGCAAACCGCTAATTCTTGTTCCATCAACAGTCAGTGATACCTCTGATGACCCATTCAGTAAGATGAAGACAGAAGCAGAAGGTCTGTTTCTTCTAGCTCTCTACCCCCTCTACCTCCCCAATTCTGTCTACTCTGTAACCACAATTAAGTTTTTCCTGCTTTGTTTATAGGTTGATTCTAAAAACCGAAAACCAGAAAACAGTGCTTACATTCTGGCTAAGTAAATATTGTCACAGAGCTAAGTAGTAAGCCATGATTACACTTCTCTATGGGTCCCATGTCCTGGCCTCAGGGCCACGCAAAGCAAACTGTTTCAGCATCAAGAATAAATAAGTCTTCTTTCTCATACTCATCCAATTGCTCAAAATAGTGCCACATTTCAGTTTAGTCCCTGTTTGGACTATAACTTATCTGTGTAATTTTTAAATTTTCCCTAGAGTTTCTGGCTGTCTTTTTTCTTGTGGGTAGAAGAAACACATGCCTTCTTTATCATATCCATTCCATTATCCTTGAAATCATTTTTCTTATAGTTCTTTGATATTCTCACATTAAGTGGACTAATCGCTTGCTAGATCAGCTGACAACTGGCATCCAGGAATTTCCTGGGTAAATCTTAATATTTCTTATATTAAAAATACTCCCTTTTGGAGGATTTTGGCTTAGTTTTGCTGAAGTTGATACACGCAAGTAACTTCCTCAGAAGGGAAAGATAGCAGTAAATTCTTAAATACCTGAAACTGACTTTATTAGGTGCTCACATTTAACTGTTTGTCTTGTTTGATACAGAATTCTGGTTTTAAAATAATTAACTCTCAGAACTTTTAAAGACTTTATTCCACTGTATTTTGGCATCTGTGGTTTCTGGATTAGAAGTATGCTGCCAGTTGGATTCTCTTTCCTTGTAGGGAACTTATTTTTTTCTCTTTCAAACCTCTTAGAATCTTCTGATCCATGATGTTCTGAAATTTTATAGTGAGTGTGACTGAGCAGAATTGTTTCTTTATTCTTGCTAGGCATTTGTAGCCCTTTTGTTTTGAAAATTCTAGGCCTTTTCTTCTATTTCCTTGATTATTTTACCTTTGTGTTTTCATTGTTCTCTGTTTTGAACTCCTAAAAAGTAGATTCGAGGACTCTGGAATTGATCTTCTGTGAATTTTTTCTTCATATTTTCCATCTCATTCTCTGTTCCTTCTATGTTCTAGAAGACTTTCTCAACTTCATATTTTATTATTTCTATTAAGCTTTTAATTTTGTAATCATGTTTTTTAATTTCTGAGAATTCTTTCTTAGTTTCTGATTGTTCCTTTTTCTTAGCATTCTGTTCTCATTTATACATGTAATATCTATCCAAATCTTTCTGGAGTAGGGTAACTATCTTAGTAAATTTGGGTTGCTCTAAGAAAAACATCATAGATTGGGTAGCTTGAGAAACAAATATTTATTTCTAACAGTGCTAGAAGCTGGGAAGTCCAAGATCAAGGTGCCAACAAATACGGCATCTGGTGAGAGTTCCACTGTCAAGACTAATCCCATCACTTTGGGAGTTAAGATTTCAACATTCAGTCCATAACAGTGATTCTATATCCTGGTTTGTCAGGCATTGTCATGGTTTCTGCCTGTTTTCCTGGCATAAATATTAACACTTGCCCATATCACTTTCAAAATTGCCCCAGGTTTAGTGATAAATTACATGGTCACTACTCCAAAGATTTTAAAGTTATCTTCTGTTTTTGAATTATTTCTTTTCTTTCAGGTGACTTATTTCTTCTTTCCAGGTTGTTATTTTAAACATTAATTGTCCATTGGTATTTAGAAATGAGGAGATAGGAATTAGGATTTCTGGGTACACAGAGCTTGTTGACTAGTGGAATGTGTTCTAGTTGGGTAAACAGGGAACTGACTCTGTTCTGGAGACTTCTGAAAACAAGAATAAGAAGGACTGTATTCCGTGGTAACCATGACCATACCAGCTGTCCAAGTTCTCAGACCATTTAAAAAATGTCTTTAGAAATAGATGAAACTATTTTTTTTTTTAAAGTAGTGATCATTTCCCACTGTCATGCATTGTGTGTTTGGGGGGCAGGAGCAGGGAGTGGGTAACAATGATCTCATGTGTGGACCTTTAATCAGTCCCCCTTCTCAGTTCAGTTCCCAGTCCCCTCTCCTGCCTGACTTGCCACCACAGGACCAGAACCAACTCCAGGCTCTGCCTGGCAGATGGACTCCATCCTTGGCTGCAAACTCCATCAAAGTTTCTTGCATGCATTTTCTGGCAGAAATTTGCTAAATTCGCCCATCCACTGATATTGTTCTTTCTCCGTGCTCTTCACTGTTACAGGTTTATGCTTTTTCCCCCTTATTAGTCTTTTTATGAGGTCTCTAGAGGGAGGAGATGTGCTCAATTTTCATTTTGAATGGGAAGATAGATGCACCTTTCTTTTTTATCCTTTATAATGAGGATGATGATGTCTTTCTTATTTTTTTTTTCTGGCAGATTTATAGTTGAGCCCTGATATCAATTTTCCTTCATTTTTAGCTGGCACATGGCAATTTGGGACAATTCTCGCCTCCCTTGCAATTTGGTGTGGCCATATGACTAAGATCTGGATAAATGGGGTATAAGTAGAAGGGCCTTGCAGCAGCTTCCTGGAATTGTCCTTAACAGATAGGAAGTTCGTGCCTTTGTCATTATCTTAGGTCATGAGGTTGAGGCTATGCAAAGACCTTGAGTCTCTGGCAGCATGGAGTCCAATACCAGCTCGGACCACTCATACAACTCTCATAGGACAGAGAAGTTTTGTTTTGTTTAAGAGATTATTATTTTCAGCTTTCCTTCCCTACAGCCAAACTAAAACCTAACTAATGCAACCTTAAAAATAATCTGTGAGGTACCAAAAAGAAGATAAATGTGAAAGTGATTTGTAAACTGTAGAGGGCTATTGAAATGTCAGATATTATTAATATTACACCTTACACTAGACTAGAATTTAAGCTCCTCTTCTTAACTGTTTACTTTTCAAGGGAAGCCCCCTTATTCACTTTTTATCAACAACTAGCATATAGAAGAATTCAATATATTTACTTATCAAATATACAATTTTAATAGTTATTAGTGCTTTAATAATTTCAAAACCATAAAAAGACAAAAGAAAATGTTGAAATATTTTTGGCTCATTAATATCCTTAGTGAATAAAGAGCTTCTAAAAATAGAGAAAACCAAACACTCAATAGAGAAAAAATAAGCCTCGGACATGACACTGAAGACAAAAATGCAAATTGTTCTGAAATACATGAAAGGTGCCCAATCTCACTCACAACAAGATAAACACAAGATAAACATAAATGCAAATATATATGTACATATATATATAGTTATCTTTTGTGTAAGAAGAGGAAATTCAAAATATTAATTTCTGTTAGCATAAAGAAATATTGTAAGGATAAATAAGACACTAATAAAAATAGATACTTAATAGGATAAAGAGAAATGGGGATAGGAGTGACACTCTTCTGTTTTATTTCTGAGTCATGTAACTAAAATATATATTTGGAAAAAACGTAATTTAGAAAATAAACAAGCATGAAGGTTAAAAATCATTATAATTTCTTATAGCCAGTGTCTAAAGGACTGCAGACCCCACTAGAATTCTCAGACATACTAACATTTATACTATTCACCTGATTAGGATAGTGTTTGAAATTTATAGAATCAGGGACCATTTCAATTGGTGAGGACCTTGGGTCTGCTTGTTCCAATCCCTCCTCATTTTGCAGGCAAATAAACTAAGGCCCAGAGAGGTTTAGTGACTTGCCCGAGGTTGCACTATGGTTCATAGCTGAGTTACACTTTACTCTCTTCAACTGACTCCCAGCCAAGTACTCTTTCTACTGCTTTGTGCTCCCTAGAATACTTAAGAGATGACTTAAGCGACACAAAAATTCATACCATATTGCTTAAACCAGAACTTAATACCCTAATCAATTTGTTCACCAAAAATGTATCATGGCACCTTACACCCTAGACCCTATGATAGGGACTGAAGCTACAACTAAGTCAAGGAGGTCTCCTCTGTCATCTTCACTCTGTCTCCCAGAAGAGATGACAGCAACTGAACTTCCACTGCTATTTGTTTATGAGTTTAACAAGGGTGAAGCCCCTGCAAATGTGTGCTGAGTAAACGGTAACGATGCTAATGCTTATGCCTGGGTTGCAGGGTTCACAACCACCGCAGTTTCCTGCTGTCCTCTCAAACCTTAACTTCCCAACCCCTTGCCCCATATTTTTTCAAGTGGGCAGTTTGCTCAATGGAGTGACCTCATGGGGGAGCTCACACTGGAACACTGCAGTCCTCAATGGGGTCGGTGCTGCCCCTCAGGGGCATCTGCAAACTGGAGAGTTTTCTTGGTCACAATGATCGGGTGACCCTACTAGCATTTAATGGACCACCGCCAAGGACCTCTCTTACAATGAAGTAATCCTACTGGACAATTACATAGGTGAAAACCTGTTTTTACTTATCTGAGCCTAGAGGCTTAACACAAAGTTTTAGGCTTTTATTTTGCTGTGTTTCTAACGTTAATTATTTATTTGTTTTATTTTTATTTTTTTGTAGTTTAACATACATGTAATTTCCAACAAATGTAACCACTGTGTAAATCCAGGGAAGACTGTATTTTGTTCAGAACTTTACAAAGGACCATGGGATATTTTAGTGAACACGTCACTGACCTCTCATAGTTTTGAGTCACCAATGTAACATGTCCTCAACCTATATTTGTAGCTGATGCATTCACTTCCTCATGTCTGGTATTGTGGCCATTTGCCTGTTGAGATACCTGTCATTTTATTGTTAGCCACCTACCTTACGTATTCTAGACTATTTTTCTGGGTTTTGGGGGAATGACAATGAAATTCTATACCTCTGCCTGGATTTTCCAACCATAGAGATGTTCCTGGTCAAACACGGCATCATCAGTGTCATCATCATCATCATCATCATCATCACTATCATCATTAAACAAATTTTCTGAGCGCCTAGACATTACCGTTAGGCAATATATTGACTTATTTGAAATTATGTATACATATAGGATATATTATCTATGAATTTGACTTTGAGAAGTTAATGAGGCATAATAAGTAGATGTTTTAAAAAGGCTTATCAGGCCTGATCTATCAGAGGTCTCCTCTCAAGCACCCATGTAGAAGGAGGCACAAACCCTCCAAAAAGAGTGAGCAAAACAAGCAGAGACAAATCCTGCCTCAGTCACACACAGTCTGGCTTAATGACCACGTCGCAGATAATGATCAGGGTGCTGCTGTACCCTGTGAGCAGCTGCAGGAAATCAGTCTGGCCGAGGGCATGCTTCACTCTCAGTTGCCGAAGTCAACTTTGGCTTTGATTTACGGAGCTGGCAATTGCACTAAGTATATGACAGATCGACAGAAATCTTTCCATTTGCAAAGCACCTGGGAAAATCTCCTAATAGGCCTACTATACAATTGACACTTAATGAATATGTAACAGAAGTATAGTTTGATTGAAGCAGGAAATTCTGGACTATTTTTCTGGGTTTTGGGAAATGCTGATGAAATTCTACACCTCTGGCTTGATTTTCCATTCATAGAGATGTTCGTGGTCAAATACCACATCATCATCATCATCATCATCATCATCATCATTAAACAATTTTACTGAGTGTCTAATTGTTATTCATAGCAGGAGTGCTTAAGACTGCTCATATTGATAATACTGAATAGAATCATTACAATTTTTATTAGCCAACATTCAATTTATTTATTCAACATTCAACAAACGTCTATCGAGCCCCTACTCTGTGCCAGACTGTGCCAGGTATGAACAAAAAGATGCAGTTTCTACTCTCATGGAATTCACAGATTCAGAGAAGAAAAAGATATTAACATTTAATTAGGCAATATGTGTGCATGCATAGCTGATTTAATTGTAAAAAGGAGAAAAACTGCTTGAATACCCCACATCCCTGAATTCATATTTGCCTCCTACCCCCCAAGCTTGTTTCTCTCCCAAAGTCCCAGTCTTAGTTATCTGTAATTCTCTCCAACCAACTCCCCCAGTCAAAAAACTGAGTCATCTTAGCAATTATTTCTTTCTCACTTCCCACCCCGACACCCAATTAATCACCGAGTACTGTTAATTTTACCTTTCAAATATTTGTCTTATGTGTCCCTTGCTCTTTGTTCCCACAACCCCCTTTAGTATCAGCCTGGACACTTAAAACAGCTCTATGACGGGTCTCCCTGCCTTAAGTCTCGCACTGATATCAATCAGGATTCAGGTACAAAGAAGAGAACCTGCTCTCTCCTGTTTGGGCAGCAGGTGATTTGTTAGAGGGCATTAAATGGTTTACAGAATTGTTGGAGAAGCTGAAGAAACAGGTTGAGCTTTCAAAAATGGCTTTGAGAGCCACACAGCAGAAGCTGGATACCAAGGGACTTGCTGCCTCTTTTACAATCAAGAAACTGCTTGCCAAATACAGAAGCTTGTGCTTCGGCTGCCAACTCCAGAACCACGCCCCTACTGCCACAATCAGGATGCCAGCATGATCGAGAAAATAAGACTAGAAGCAGCCGTGAACATGAAGCCACTGCAGAAAACCACGGCACCTCCACGCGTAAGCTGGCCACACAAGCAGCAGAAGCCACGTCTCTGCCTCATTTCTACCTTCCAAATCCTGGGCAAATACTTCCAACCGATAAAACCTAAATCCTACCCAAAGCTGTGATGGAGTCTTAGTAGGGTAGTGTTTAGCTTCCTGGCCACTGCAGAATGGCAGTAGACGGAAGCTTTCTAGGGGGAGGTTGGGATAGATGTGCAGACCCACCACATCCATCGGGCTCCCCTTAAAGTCTCCAGGGTGACGCAGCTGAAACATAAATCTGACCATGTTATTTCTCGGCTGAAACACGTACAGTGGTTTTCCACTGCCCGTAAAATAAAGTCCAAGTTACTTGGCCTGGCTTCTCTTTTCCTGCCATATTACCACAGCCATTTACACTTCCAACGGCAGGACCCCATGTATTTGTCCCTGCTGTCCTCTCTACCTAGAGTGCTCTTCTCACTTCACCTGGCTAACTTTTACTCATCCTCCAAGACTCAATTCAGGTATGCCAGGAAGCTCTTCTTGAACTTTAGGGGCTAGGCACTACCGTTGCAGTTTCCTGGGCATGCCTAGATCTTGGAATTATCTGCTCATATCTCTGCTTATGCCATTAGACATGTGTCCTCTTGGAGTGGCAACTGAAGTCATATTTTCAGTGCCTAGCACAGTACCTGACCCCAAGTATATGCTACAGAAAACTTAGTTAAGCTGAAAGGAATGGTACTGAACTAAGCATGTCTTCAGCTGGGTTCCCCAGGAATCAGACTCTGAGATGGAATTTCCATGCAGGAAGTTTTGGGGAGTGCTTTGGGGATCAGTCTCTACAGTGGGAAGCAAGTGGAGGTGGGAGTAAAGAAAGCAAGATTGGGGAGAGGGAGACGCTGGACTATGATGCAGTCTTAACGGACCTCAGCCAATGCTGTAGTGAGCTCCAGAGCTAGAAAGCCCCTTTGTTTCCCACCTTGAGGCAAAAGGGCTGGGCCTTTATATCCCCATGTTAACTATTCACTGGGTGTGGGGAGAGGGTGTCATCCTGGGCTCAGAGGTTTCCTTCAGCTCAAGTAATTCCTGGAAGATAATCACATCAACCAGAGTTTGATGGATAGTTAGACGGAAGGTTGGAGACATGGCTGGATAGATACATAGATAGCATTTATAGCTGATTTAATTATGAAAAAGAAAAGATAGATATTTGTTTGTCAAAGGGATCTGACTTATGCCATCGTGGAAGCTGGTTACACAGGTGATGTGAGACTACTATATCTTCCTCGTGCTGGAGCCTGAAGTCTGCAGGCCAGCAGAGAAGATGGAAGTGACACAGGGAAAGCAGGACAGGCTGGAACCTGCAAGGCTGAGCTGGAACCCTGTCAGTCTCTCCATCCAAGCAGCCATCTTAGCCAGTGGGTGCATGGAGAAGCTGGGATGCTTCATTAGGGAGTCAAGAGCTGGCAGCCGCCAATGTTTCCCTAAGTCCAGGGAAAAGAGTGCCTTGGTACTAAAAGAGAGGACCTGGACCGAAAGCCACAGTGGCCACTCCAAAGTGCTGTGAAAGAATACCACTCAGCCGGGTGCATTCCCTCTAGGGCCTCATTTCCCACAGAAGGCAAAGCCTGGCCTGGGAAAACAGGTAAACCAAAAAGAGTCAAAGCATATCAAATGATGAAATAAAATGAAGCCAGTTCATAAATATCCTACAGACATTCACCTCCTGTGAAATCTGAGGTGAGAGGAAAGAAAACAAGGAACATCCATGTGCCAAAGGGAATTTTCAAGGGGTTCACGAGATTAACAGTGAAGGTGAGATGGAGCTCTGAGCTGTCGCATTAAGGATAAGGAAACAAGTTATAAAATGTATGATGTGTTGTTTTAATGGGGGATATGGAAAGTGGGGTTTGGAGGGTGGAAGTCTGGGAAACACTGATATAATCACAGCATGTTTTGACAGTTATGTGTACATTTTTAGGGGAACTCCACAAAATCTATTCACTCTTATTTCTTCTAGCTTTTTCTACTCCTTGGCCATCGTCTTAGTCGAGGACATCCTCGCTCATGGCAGACATCACAAATAAATCATGGCATTCTTTCCTGACATGCCCCCCAAAGATCTCAGACTTCTTCTTAGCACAGCTTTCAGAAAGCCATACCATGTGAGTGGTTGGAACCTAACCGTCGCCCTGCCTGCTGTCCATTCCGTTCATTGATACCTAACGTCACCATCTTCCCTGCAGAAACAAAGATAAAACCCCAGGATCCTCGTCTCTGTTCTGAATCCCTGGCCTCAGGCTGGGAGGCAGAGTAAAAATGTGGGAGGTTTTCAATCCTGTTTCTCCGCCTGCTTCACCACAGCTCGGTCCTGCTCCTCAGGTTTAGGGCTCGTGAGAGCAAAGGCAGGATTAGAGGGCAAACCTTCCTGCCATTTTCTGAATTGAAACTTGTTCTTGAAAAATCAGCATTGGAAAGAAACTTGGAAAAAAGAAAAATAACTACATATGCAAAGATAACAGGGAAACTTCTGTTTTCGTTAATAACAATTAAGAAGATATATTTAGAGTTGTGCCTTGCTTTCAGCAATGGATAGAAATTGAATATTTGGAATCAACCTATTGGCTTAGATGATTATTTCAGAAACCTTATCTCTGATTTATTACCTCAATATTTTAACAATTCATTAATAGTGCATTCCTCTGGCCTTACTCCCCAATTAATTTCTGTAAGCAAGCGTTAAATGTTAAGAAATGTTAAGAAATCTCTTTGTAAGGCAAATGATTCATCAGTAGTGCAAATAACACCCTCAGTTTATCTAATATTGATATGACTTGCTGTTGTTATAGAAATTTATATTTTTCAAAGTACTACCATACTTGGCCCCATATCATCTGACTTGTGGCCAAAACAGACTGTGTTTTCCATCAGAGTGTACTATGTCAAGTTACATATCTGTTTGTTGATTTTTTAATGTGACATCCACTTTATCAAGTTCTCTGAATTCAAGTATATTCCAAAATAATCTGCTTGCAGAGAAACTGAACGATGGTCTTATTCAATAGTTCTCAGTCTTTGGTGTTCATCAGATTTATCTGAGACACTTCTCAAAAATGCAGGTGTGGGTCCCACCCTTAGACCTATCAAATCTGAATCTCTGGGATGATGGGAGGAAAGACATCCCAAAGTTTGAGAACCACCATTAATCTAGTTGAACCACCGGGTGATTATCTATCTTCAGATGAGCACAAATACCACCAGCAGCCAGACTCAGAAAGTTAACATGCAGCCACCAGCTTCAGATCATACTAAATACGCCATTACATTTGGAACACACAGACTTATTTGGGATTTTGTGGGAGTATGGTAATCCCAAGGACCAAAAGAATTTTTATTATAGCACTTCTTGCCACCATAAAGTTATAAAATAGCCTTTCCCTCTACTCTTAGATACACGTCGAGGGGGAAAAAATGATGTAATCCCCTGGGATGTTCTTAAGCCCTTTGGGCAGTAGGTTCTATTAAGCATTTGAGGAAGGTCTTGGGAATCACCCTTTGGGGAACCCAGAAGTTTAATGTGATAACAGTGCCATGGACGCACTGACCCTGTTTCTCATCTTCCTGGCAGCATCACCAGGCTGACTTGCAGTTTCCTTGCATGTAGTTGGGGCCATGAGACTAGTTCCCACCACTGGAATATGAGAGGAAGTATCATATATTAGCCAGGGGGTAAAAACAAGGCTGCCTTCTTCATGTGGTCTTTCTTCTCTCCTCTCCTGGATGCAGAGGAGACAGTGGGGAACTCCCAGCTTGCGGGGAATGCCACAGACACGAGGTAGGAGGAGCCTGGGTTCCTATGTGAGTTAATGGGGCAGAGCTTTCACCTGCCAGCCTCCAACCTTACTGGGCTGTGGATCAGTGAGGTTAGAGAAAAATAAAGTTGGGGGGCTACCACCACTGACCACTGGGGTTGTCTGTCACAGCAAATTGCTTGCCCTGATTAACACGAATAGCTCCTCCAGGGGTTTCATCCTTCATCTTCACTTCAGCCAAGGATAACTGATATCAGTATGAGGGTCCGGTCTGCCCTTTATGGTTGTGGATGGTCGTTGCCTCCAGGGAGGCCATCTCCTAATCCAAAGGACACATTTTTAGTGTTTTATGCCTACTCCGTTCCTTATCCTTTCAGCATTTAAGAATCTATCCTTTCCTCTTCCCCTCTCTATTCCATGGAACCTATGCTCGCTTTCTAGTTTGCACTTGAATTTTGCCTGGAAAATGTTGGCTGCAATTAGTCATCAATACAAGGCCGATTTGTTTTCTGTCTCTCTGCTGACATTTAAGTTCAATGTTAATCAAAAGGGATAGAAGTAGAAATAAATCCCTATGATATGAGTTTCCAAGATCAGTTCCCCAAGACATTTCAAGCTAGAACCAAGTGAAAGCCTGCCTGTGGAAGCCGACCCTTTTGGGTAACAGTCTCCCAGGGTTGCCCTGTCATCTCAGAAGCCATCATCAGCCCCCACATGGCCTGAGAGGAAGTCTCCATAGACCAAATGTCTATCACCAAACAGTGCTGAAAATTGCACTTGGAAAGGTTGTTCCTGTGTTAACCCAAACATCGCCTTTTCTGGAGCTGTCAGGTAAGCTGTGGCATCAGATGAAAGATGGAACAGAATGTGTTTGGTGGGCAGAGAGGGCAGAAAGGGCAGAAGGAAATAACCCAGACTTCATCACTTATAAGCTGTGTGACCTTGAGTGAGTTCATTAACCTTTCTGGGCCTTAGTTGCTGCATCTGTAAAACAGGGATGGTACCTACCTCATGGGTCTTGTGAGGATTAAACGAAACAATGCCTGCACAGAGCTTAGTGCCTGGCACCTAGCTGTTGTCAGTGAATGCTTGCTGTTGAGGTGGTAACTGTGCTTGTGCTGATTGTCGTAACATCTGGGTTTCTTCCGGTGACTTTTGGTGACTGTCTAGTTGTTCTACAGGAAGACCTTGTCCCCAACTACAGCTGACTTTCTAAACTTTAGAGGCAGAAGGGACTTTGGCAAAACCCACTGCTATAAAGGTGAGGGGCCAATAGCCCAGAGAGGTGAAGGGGTGTGTCTAATGAGGAGATGGTAACAGCACCAGAACAGGGGCTTCTATTCTGACACTGTTCTGGCCACCCCACTCATCCACAGGGCTTTCCCCCCAGGTTCTGCAACTGGACTTTCGAATCCTGCTTCTGCCAGTTACTCGCCTTACAGTCAAAGGAAAGATCTTTAACCTCAAGGTGCCTCAGCGTGTCCTTGTCTGCAAAGTGGGGGGAATAACAGCTTGTACCTCAGATGGTTTTGAAGAGGAGTGGCTAGAACAGTCTCAAGTTCATAGAAAGCCCTCAGTAAGCATAAACTCTGTTAAGCAATCCAAGCTCATAAGAGGTGGGCTGAGCCTGCCCTCACCCCTAGCACAGTGAGAGCTTCCGGCTGCCCTCCTAGACCACAGTTCTGACGACACGTTATGCTCCATGGGCCAAAGCGGACCCACAACCCGGACAGGTCTTTAGCATTTCTGGCAAGTTTTCCCTAGCAGCCCCACTGAATGGCACAGCCTAATCCTGCCTGCCGGCTTGACAAAATCAAGCTAAAATAACTTCACAGGGGTGACAGGCCAGGATTTAGTCATTTCTGATGGACGAGAAGAGAGAGACCCAGCGAGGGGTCCCGTGTCTCTTTGTGTGTGCTGAGTCCCTGGCAAAATCATAGTCAGGCTGAGTCCTCCCAGGCCCTGCTCAGGGGCCTAGGGGGTGCTTCTGTGAACCCCACTGCCCCCATGTTTCCTCCACTGGACAGCCTGACGAGCTTGGGCGCAGAACTCCAAGCTGGACTTCCCAGGACCTCACAGACGGGATGTGCTGCAGTCAGAACACTGCAGTGAGGAGCCTGCAGAGCCTCATGGGCAGAAAATCCTCCTGCTTGCAAGGAACAGGGTGGGCATGTGGTGAGTGGAGGAGAGGAAAACGCCCTTCCACAAACACCCTTCAACCCAATCTGATAACAGAGAACAGGAAAGGCTCTCATGGTGAGACTCATCGGCTAGATTCTCCCGGGACCTATATTTGATCCTGGCACAGGCAGATTAAGTGGCCTTAGCCTACTTGCCCAAATCACAAAAGCAATGATGAGTGGCCACTGAGCTGGATTTTTCTAAAGAGGAAACCGTAGATCTCATTTCTTTCTGCTCCAGTCACCAGTGACACCCCTCGGGGAGGCACGTGAGGGGCCCTGACCAGGACCACAAAGTGCCAGCAGTTCCCGTCCATGTTTCCCTCCCTCTCTCAGCTTCAGCGACTGCTGTGTGGTCATCCACGAGAAGAGTGCTCACCCGAACTCCCACCCCTGACCCCAGTGGGGACTGACCCCCCAAGCCGAGGACACAGAGTTGCTGGGCAGCACCTAGCAGACGGCACCTTTAACCAGCGAGACAGGATTACGATCCTGGTTAGAAAGGACATTAAGCCACGTGGCCTGCACATCAAAGTAACCCAGGCTTTGGTGGTAAATACAAAGCAGCCTGGGCGCGGGCCTTGAAACAGCAGTGTGGGGTGTGATCTGCAGCACGAGCTGCCGCCCAGCATCGCCCGGCGCCCACGCTGCGCTGCGCTGCGTTGCGTTGCGGACAATTTGTAAAGGAGAAGGGGAAAAAAGCGCACGACAGCCCCAGATTGTCTCTGCTTTGTTAGCGGCGACGAGATAACAAAACCTTTTGACGAGAAGCAAAACCTCCTCTCTATGAAATTCAATTAATTTTTTTTCCCCTGGCTAATTCATTTAGCCTTGTTTATCACGGAGGCTGGGACGTCAAATCTCAGAGGGCAGTGCTCCCCCGCAGCGATGTTGTCGCACAGAGGGAGGAAACAAGCCGTCCTGCCCAAGGTCAGCCATCAGTCACGTGGCACTGCCAGAGCCACTTCTCCTCGGGAGCAGGGGCGGCTCCTCTGAGTCACCCCTCCTCCCTGGTCCCTGGGAGCTCACTGGCAGTGAGTTTTTTCTGGACTAGGGCTGGCTTTCTGCTCTGGGATCCCATCTTTCTTCCCTGTCCGGCTGCCTAGTTGAAGACACTCCCCACCCTTCCACACACACCCACTCCCTTTTAATAAAGGATTTTCCAATTGAAAAGCTACAGTCTCTGTCCATAGAATACTGTAGCATAGAACCCTTTGCCCAAGGCAGCCAGACATTAATTAATTAAGTCTTCAGACACTCTCATTGCTGCCTATTTCTTCTAGTGGCCAAAGGACTAAAAAATACAGTGCATCTCGTCCAGACCAAAGGAGAACATACTGAAGAAGGAAATTCCCCCACTCCTGGTATTCAGCACCTCAAGTCTTCTCAGAAAAGGCCGGACTCCAGAACTGGGAGTCTGAGTGGGGCTGCCGTGGGGAAGAAGGGACTGTGTATATCCTGGATGCATTTTGGAAGACCTGAAAATACACCAGAGGCTGTGTGACTTTGGGCAAGTACCCTAACTTCTTCGAGCCTGTTTCTTGCATCTGAAGAATGGAGCTCTTAATACTTCTGGACAGGGCTACTGCAAGAACCAGCTATAGAAATATAAATGATGGTTTAGAACTATACAGATTGTTTATACCCATTGAGTCACATGAACCTCAAAGAGGCAGGTGAATTGCTGAGGGTTCTTCAGACGTCCTGGGCACAGCTAAGCAGCAGCAACAGAAGTTAACTGAAAACTCCAGGATGGTCCAGAGCTAAAGGTCTCAACTTTAGATGGGAATGTGGCAAACTTTCAGTCCTTGCCTTTAGAAAATGACAGAAACTCTTTCTATGCACCTTAAAAAAATAATAATAACTAAGATAGATTCGGGTTTCTAAATTTATTCCTCAAAATTCAATTTTTAAAAGCCCAATTTCCGAAGCTGATTTCTCTCCCTGAAATAAGCAGAGTATGCGCCGATGTCTCCTTTTTGCTGATTTGATGCCCCTCCGTGGAGCTGCCTGATGCCATGCACGGCTTGCACAAACAGCCTGCTCTGAGGTTGTGAGCCAGTGACAGAGCAGGCTTTCAAAGGTGAGCTAAATGAGAAATGTGCAATTTAGGCAAAGCATTCACATGTTTGAATGAAGGACAGGAACTGTTGAGGCTGCCACCAATGACAGGAAATTGATGTCCCCATTGCTATTTAGCTAGCAGAAATTAGTTCTCCAAGATCAGCCTTAGCAAAAAGGATGGAGAGCATGCGGCTGGAAGAAGAAAGCAGACCTCTTGAGTTTTCCCTTGTCATTTGCACTCCCCTGATACATCCCTTTTGCTAGTTTGCATCATGGGTCTTTGCTAGTTGTGTTTAGGAAACCTCTCATGTACAGCATAAAGTAGCAGAAGCAGTAACAAAGAAAGGCAAGGGACACCCAAGCAGAGACCCAGATCTCCCAGGAGAATCTGAACTGCATAAGCATATCTTGAGAAGAAGGGCTTAGTGGAGAGAGGCGGCCTATGGCTACTGGCAGGGCAGGTCCCCTTCACTAGTATTAGGGCATAAGTCCCAGCCACATTAGGCCGAGAAGGAAGTAGAATCCTGGCTTGGAGGAAGGCCCATGTCACAGCCTGGCAATCCCCTGCTTCTCATAGCCACTGTCCTGGGACACGAGGAGAACCCAACAACCCCGTGAGACTGTAGGGTTCTCCCCGGAAACTGGCTGGCTAAGTACAAATGCATCTAGGCCAAGGCAGGGCTTGAGGGCTCCTGCTTGAGACTCTTCAGTCTCTCCTCAAGGAAACGGTAAAGCAGACATGCTTTGCTGTGATCACCAACCTTAAAAGTCTGTACCTCTGCCCTGTCTGTTTCAACGACAAAAATAATATTCAGCCATCTGTCCCTCACACGCCAGAAATAAGCACCCCAGAAATAGCAGAACTTTATGGGAAAAAATGGTGGCCCCGATAAATCTCATGTTATCATTCAGTCATCACATCCCCTGCGTGTGTCCATTCTCGGTCGGCCTTGACTACTGCTGGTGGTGGGTGGGAGTGAGCAGGGGCTGGAGCGAGGCAAAGGACTTGCTTGCAGGCCCCTCTGGGAATCTGATGAAAGCTACAGAAAATGAACACTCGTGCTAAAATATGTATATAATTTCGGGGGCTTTGTATTTTCCTTGAACTTCAGATTAAGAACTCCTACTTCAGTTATCACCAAACATAGGGAGGTGCCTAAATCTCTGTCACCAGTCCTTGGACCAGGAGGACATCTGTACAGCATTTTGGTAAAGGCGACAATTATCTGCACACACAACTCCCTTCGCTGGGCAGGGTGAATGACCTCTTTGATTCTTGTCTCTTTGCTGTTTAGGGAAACAAAGCTTTTGCTGGTAATGTGAACTTCATCTGTAAATGAATGCATCTAGACCATGGCTAGTGTGTGTGCGTATGTGTGTGTACATACGTGCCTGCACAAGGGCGTGGGAAGAGGCATCAAGATAAAAAAATCACTCCTCTCACCTTTCAGATAACAATGAAATCTGATAGAAAGTGGTTTTTCTTTGATTTAGAGTCTTCAAAATAAAAAATATAAACTATACTTTCAAGAACTACTCCATAAAAGCTCTCCAAATGGTTTTATGCCTCTATTTCACACTGCCCACATCCACACATGCTGTTGAATACCTATCGAGGGGAGTGCCTTTTCCTTGAAGGTTAGTTCCCAAGTGAGCTATAGGAAAACGATCCTGAAAGGCCTAAAGAAGTCGGCATTTCTGGTCTAGAGAGGACTGCCTCGTGACTTTACCTGCCCTGACGCTACTTTGCAGAGGAATAGGGATTCAGCAATTCCAGGGAGTTGGTTATAGATTCAGAACTCTTAAAAGTTAGGCACTTCCGGGGCTGATAACACCTTTCTAGGGCAGCTACGTTTGAACTGGATGCTCAGGGAAAAAGAGAAAGATGAGAAAGAGTGAACAGATTTATAGAGAAGAACAGCGGTAAAGAGCAACCTCAGTGCCTGGGGCGAGCCAGGAAGCTTCGCCTCAAAGGCAGTGAGTGCCCTGTCTTGTGGGCACACGCTGCTCTCCCCATCAGGAGGTAGGGTCTGTTTACCCTCCCCCGAAGCCCAGCTGGCTTTATGATTTGCTCTGACCGGTAGCATGTGTTGAGTGATGTAGTGTGACTTCCAGGACAGGCCTTCAGAGGCCTTGCCTTTTCTGTGTCCAGCCCGCTGGAAGCAATCACCATGTAAAGACGTGTGGACTAGGTTACTGAACAATAAAGACCATGAACAAGAGAGTTTTTACGTGGAAGGGAACTGAGGGGCCTCAGCCCACAGTCACACCAAGCCCCAGACATGTGAGTGAGGCTGCCTCGGATACCCCACCACTAGTCAGCCACCCCAGTTGATACTGCGAGTAGGGAGAAGTCCAGCCACACTAGCCTGCCCATGTTTGAGCGATGCACTGCAGAACAGAGACAAACCATGCATGCTAAGCTCTGACTCCCAAGTCATGAGAAAAGACAGTGGCTGCTGTTTAAAGCTCCCAGGTCTGTTATGCAGGGGTAGTCCACTCTGCAGTGGATGACTGCTACCCAATATCCTTTCCTCTTTCTTTAGAAGAAATTAAGTTAGACTCCAAGTAGCAAGACGTCTACTTAAGAAAATAGCTTCCTCATCTCTCTTTCAGCTGACCTTTCTTTCATATTTCTTTCAGGTCACCATGTGATAAAATTCTGGCCACTGAGAAGTCATTGGGAAAGACTTCTAGGAGGGCTTCCCCAAAGGTTAGATGTGTCTAAATTTTCCTTTCACTTTAACCTTTGCCCTTTTCCCTTTCCCTCTTCTTCTAGACTGGGACACAGACTCCATGCTTGGATGAGCAGCAGTCACCTTGCAACCATGGGGACAAAAGTCCCACCTCTGAATTCCTAATGACATGGATGACTGCCTACTTTTGAAATTATTTCATGAGAAAAACAAGTTTTTTGATTGTTTAAGCCAGTATTACTGATCTTTTTTGTTATTGTTTTATTGTTTATTTGTTTTGGTTACTCATATAAAACACATTTGTAACTTACAAGTCGCAAATTCCAAGTCTTCCCGAGATCCGGCTGCTTTCCCGCCCTTAGATTCTGTGAGACACCCCTGTATCCGAATAATCACCTAGTCTGAGTAGGTTTCTGTCAGCAATTAAGCAAGCCCTTGCCAAGACAAGAATACTTGAGTTAAGTGTACAAAGGAATAGTTTTGCAAGGATAGTGTTCTCTTTCACTGATGACAAAGCCAGGGACCATTTTTCTCTGGCAGACGGGGTAAGGGCTATGACCTACTCAAGTGATGAGCCACTGGAAAGGTTGCCAGGGGTCTTTGAACAACCTTCTTTCTTGGAAATTGAGCAGATTAGGTAGCTGCCTTTAGGGGCTTAGTTAGTTAGGTATGGCCCTCCCTGTAGGCGAGGGCATCAAAGAGCTAACCTTGGATGTGTGGAAGCAGTGCCTTTGTATAATCAAACAGGCAGGTCAAGCAAAGAGTTAAAGGCATGGCTTGGCCCTCCGTCTGCACTCTGGTGAGGCTTCAAAGGAGAAATCACCAAGCTAAAGGGAACACTGGGCATGGTCTTTCTATTGGTATTCTGTGTTCACGGGCTTCAGTGCTCTGCTTAATGGCATAGAATGGAATCGTCCCATTGACATTCATTAGTTCTGGTTTCTTGGAAGCATCTTCTCCATAAAATCCTCCAACTGCAGGTTTCCTCTGTCCTGCCTCATTGAAGCAGTGGCGTGAGGTTTTTAGATCTGACTGCCTTTGTCACCTGTAGGGGAGATGGATGCTGGGTAAGACAATGTCGGCTCTGCTGCACAACACGGAGACTCTGGGGTTCCGGGTCTGTTTTGGTGTGGTCTCCAAGCGGCACCATCTCAGCCCATCCCCATCCTGAGAGGCTGGTGGAGCCCGAGTTGCTGCTGTGCTCCTTCTGAAGCTTTCCAGTTTGGAAAAATCCTTCAGGAAAATGAGCATTCTTGTTTTTTACAAAACAGTTAAAAGTCTTCCTCTTTTACACAACCACAAACTTCCCTCCAATAGAACTACCGATATTTAAATGTCATCTCAGTGGTAGCAGAAAATTTCAACCTCTTAGTTATTTGGGGGGATAAGTGATGGGGAAAAGAAGAGTAGAAAATTTGATAGTTCTGTAAAACGCCTTATGTAAAAGTGTTTTCTGAAACACGTTGGTTTGTTACTATACAGCATTTGACCTCAAAGAGAAAATTGCATCCTGATGGAAAACTAGGAATTCATTTCTAAGCACTAAATTGTAGACATTTTTCTGGAAAGATGCTCAGCTTGAATTTTTAAGTGAAAAAAAAAATGGGTTACAAAACTATGCATAAAATGATCTTAATTTTGCTTAATTAGAGAGAGGAAAGCAAGAAAACAAGAAAGAAAGGAGGGAGGGAAGGAGGAAAATAATTTTAAAGACATATTTATGTATTTACAAAAAAGACTAGAAATTTTAAAATTAAAAATTATTATAGTATTTATTGAGCATAAAAACTACTTGTGATTTTTTATTTCTTTTACTTACTCTATTTTTCAGTTTTTCTATAATGGACAAGTATTACTTTAATGTTATTAAAAGTGTTATTTTATCTGATATTAACTAATCTCTTAGACAATGTCTCAAAACCTTCTATTGTTGGTTTCTTAACATATACATGGGTTGGTGGTTTTTTTTCCAACTTAGCTAGTTATGCTTTTGCTAATAAGTGAGGCAAAGAATGGAACAGATAAAGCACACCTAGAATTCAAAAATGTTATCTTAGAATCTTGTTTTCCATCCTCTAAGATTATTTGTAAGTTCCCGTTGAAGTTACCATACTTTAGTTACTACTAGTCATGGCCCTGCAATCACTCAACAAATATTTTGTTACGTATCTATCATGTGTGATGAACTAGAGAGAAACTGTCCAGGAAAGACAGTTTCTCCAGAGTTTACTCAAGGTGGGTAAGTTCCATCCTGAAAACCAGCTTCCTCTGCTAGTCAAAGGTTAGAGCACCTGCAAGAAATGCTCTGATACCATGTATCACATCAGCTCAGGGGCAAGAGTACCATGATCCATCAGTAGGATCTGCCATGGCTATAGGAAGGAAAAATGGGGACAGGTGTGCTGGAGATTGACCATTCCTGGTTGATGTTCAGGGTCATGGAAAGAAAGAAAGCAAAGCAGGAAAGAAGCAAAAAATGAGCAAAAAAAAAAAAATGTGACTTACTTATGTAAAAAAGAATCCACCTTTGCCTAGGAGAGAGCCAGCCTTTGCTCTGTCCCCACTCCATTGCTAAAGCTGCTGGTTTTCCCATCTGCTTTTCCTGTGCACTGCAGTTCTTCACAGGAAGCTGGGAGCCAGGCCTGGCTAAAGTATTTGCCCTTCCCGCCCCTTTTCGCCCATGTCCTCATCCAAAGGGAACATCTTCAGAGGCCACGACTGTACCAGGACCACATTTCACTGCATGTCCATAGCATCCTTTGTACCTTTGACAATACAAACACCCACTGGAATCTTGTTTCTTTTCCATTCAGGAAAGTCAAGGTCAAGGTTACGTACTCCATTTTGACAAAAGAAAATAAATTTGAAAATGCTGGAGATACGTGGTTTGTAGGTTCCCACCTCTATAGCCACAAACGTTTACAAATCCTTCTAATGTTTTGTCAGGGTCTGGATTCAGTACTTTGCAGTCAAGCAGAGCTGCCCATAATGGTTATTTATGTGCTTGGTGAGTTTACTTCTCCCATTCTACTAAGGTCATTTATTTCCATGGAAGGGTGATACATACAATATTGGTTTTCATGAGGTGCTGCATTGACATTTTTGTACTACAGGAGTGATGGGGGCTGAGGGAGGCAGACCAAGTTCAAGGGTGTCTAGCTTAAGAATGGATCAGAGCTGAAGAGACTGAACTTTCTTTCACTCTTTTATCCGTGGCGTCTCCTTAAGCTGGTATGTTGTTGTTGTTGTTGTTGTTGTTGTTGTTGTTGTTGTTGTTTTGGCAAATTCTATCTATTATGTTTTTGTTTTTGCTTAAAAAAAAAAAATTCCTTATGCTTCCCAGAGTGGGGTCTCAAAACTGCCTAATTTGGAAAGGAATTCCCCTCACCTCTGTGTTTGGCTCGTCTCAGCCCTCAAACACTAGTGTCCTAAGTGAGGACAATGAGCTAAGGAAGACCCATGCATGAACTAACTCAACGACTTAAAGATTTCTTTGGGAAAAGTGAAAAAGCCACAAAGCTCAGAAGAATTTAGAGAGGCACAAAACCTCTCTTCAATTTAATACACATCTAATAGGATGGATTCTCCCTTAGCCAGCTTCTTTAAAAACTGGGGTGCCTGAGGAAAACAGAATTTTCTTTCATGGAGTAAATAAATAGTGTAGGTTAATGTTTGATGGGTTGTGTGAAATCCCTAGAAGTCTCGGGGCATTAAACAGCACAGTAGATTAAATGACACCAATTACCATTATATTACTGTGAGAGAATGATTAAAGTGTAAACCATCACAACGAATTTGAGTGATCTACACAACTCAATCAGCAAAACAGCCACTCCATGAGAAGCTTCTGAAGTGCACAGAGAAGCCCCCAGCATGCCATGTAGTAAAATATATATAAGTTACAATTCAACCTGCTCCGGAACTCAGGTACTCTCAAGCACATAAGTATACATCAGTCTCTAAAAATTAATGTTATGGTATCCTAATAACTTACATTGGAATAGCTCTTGGCAGACACTCAATGTAGTCGTTTTCATTAAAAAGTTGATGCACATTATTGCAGAGCATTTCTCCTCCAATGACAATTCATCATAAGGATAGAAAACTCATAACAGAGAAATATCATTATTGTTAATGAGCATTTATTGTGTCCCCACAGCATGCAACTTGCTGAAGAGGATGTAGACGTAGAGGGAGACTCTACACCAACTAAATTAAAACCCAAATAAAGGAATATGAACAAAAATGATGCCTGAGGCTGGTTGTGTGGGCATCTGGAGCAAAAGCAGGTTATGAAAAATCAGGCTTTCTGGTGGGTGAAGGGAGAAGGAACATGGGCGTGCACCTTCAGGCGATAATGACAGTGGATGAGAAGATGGACCGTCCGAGCTTACTCTGTTCGTGTCCTAGTCCTGCGGGGACAGAATTAGAAAGGCACTGCATAGAGAATATTTTTTCCATGTAGACTGTTATTTCTAGGATGGTCTCTGTCGACCAAACTGTCCTAGTGACATTTCATATAGAAACGGTAAGTGCCTGCTCAGTAGAGAGTCCCGACATCACGTAGGTAAACAGAAACATTGGTCTCGCCGTGTTCTTTCCATCTTACTTTAATTTCCTCAGTCAAACACAACCCGAAGAACCAGCTATCACTCTGCCCAATTCCTCTGACCTACTTTGACCAAATAAAACGACACCCATATTTGAAGTGTTGGGTGTTTTTTTTTTCCCCTGACTAGGCAAATCCTCTTCAAAGGAGATGCTTGTCTGCACTGCGGTTTTTCCATATTTTCATGCTATAACCTGTGGTTAGTTTTGTAAATTAAGGATGATTTGGTCTAGGTGGACATATGCTCTGGGACACTTTTCCCATTCTGCCTGAATTTTCCCTCCACTGTTCTAATGGTCGTCTTTAGCTGTCTCAGGTGGTTCCTGATAGGGGGACTGACAATGGCTTTGTGCAGAGAAGATGAATTTTGAAGGCCAGTGGCTTTGGAATATAAGTTATATGAGTCAAACTCTGCTATTTACCAGCTGTGCGACCTTGGGCAAGTTACTTTACCTCTCTGGGTCTGGTTCGCCTACATGTAAAATAAACACAGTAATTCCTCTCTCAGTGGTGGTTACAAGGATTACATGAGCTCATACATGTCAAGCTTTGGACATGTAATTAATGAACAATGTCAATCACCAATGTCTTGCTTCTGTGATGATCCTGGGGCCCAGTACCTGGTTGCCTTACGCTCATGTGGCTTCATCACAATCAGTTACTGAGGTGGTCTTCTTTTGTTTGTTTGTTTGTTTGTTTGTTTTGTCTTTAAATTAAGAATGCAACAGCTTGAAGTACACGAAGTATATGTGCACAAAATATGATCATATCTCTTTATGTCTCCATTTCAAAATACTGGTGTGTCGGTTTAACTATTTATTAGAACAAATGAGTGCTGATGTGGGCTGGGAATTAGTGACTATAACATCTTTTTTTTAACAGTACATAATTTGGATACTGAGACTAGGCTGAAAAAAAATGGTATCATCTAATATTACAAAGAAAAGAATACTTTTGATGCTACATACATGCCCAATGGGGGTGGAGAAGGACAGGAATGATTTTTAACTGTGTTTGTCAAGCTTTAGTGTACATGGGATTCACCTCGGTGTTCCCAGGAGTCCTGACCAGCAACCTGCATTTTGACAAGCTTATCACATGATCCTGGTGTTGAGGAACCACATGTGGATAAACACTGGCTCAGACTCCATGATTAGAAAAAGAGAGCAGCAAAACAATCCAGCTGTCAAAAATTATGTCCCGTCTCCTTCTCGTGGACCTCCTTCTTCCTTCTCAGCTTCCTCCCCTTTCTGTCTGTCTGTCTCTCTCAGTATGGCTCAGCCACAAGCCTGGAGGAGAGAGAGACACATTCGTCGTTCCTCTCACATAAACGGTGTAGGTGGGAAGAGGCTGAGGAAGGGCTGCTGAGCAGCACTTACTGAATGAGAAAACGTATGGCAATCCAAAGACGCCTTTCCTGGGAAAAGTCGAAATCTGCAGCAGCAGAAAAGCTGCAAAAGTTAACTAATCGGTGAAACTCCTAAAATTCCTAGAGTTGCAGTCAAGTGTGGCAAGGAAGCACGTGAGAGGAGGAGAAGGTAAATAAAGCTCAGTCTGACCTAAGGCCGCAGCAGCAGCAAGACGGGATTAAGCAGTGTTTAAGAAGAGTTAACAATTATTAAAGAGGTGGCGCCTGAGGCGACGTGAGCATTTATATATCTCCAGAATGGTGGGTTTCACTTTTAAAAGCTCTGCGTATCAGGATAAGCGGTGTTACAATGCAGCGACAAGTCAACCCTGAAATTTTAGTGGCTTAAAACAGCAAAGAATTATTTCTGGCTTATGCTTGAATATTTAGGGTTGGCTGAATGCTCATCTCTGAGTTAACCTTGTCATCCTCACCCAGGGGCCCGAGTTTACAGAGCAGCCACTACCTGAAACATGACCGGTGCTCATTCATCTCAGGCTGCTGGGGCTGCTGTAATGAAATGCCATAAACTGGGTGGCTCAAATGGCACACTTTTATTTCTCACAGATCTGGAGGCTGGGGAGCTCAGGCTGAAGGTGCTGACAGGTCTAGTGTCTAACAGGAGCCCTCTTCCTGCTTCATAGGTGGTTGTCTTTTTGTTGTGCCCTCACACAGCCTAGAGTAGGGAGATGCAAACTCTCTCTCATCTCTTCCTGTGAAAGCATTCATCCCAACATGAGGGCTCCACCCTCACGATCTAATTACCTCCCATAGGCTCCCTCTCCAAAGGGCATCACATTGAGAATTAGGGATTCAACATATGACTTTTAGGAGGATCCCAACATGCAGGCCATAACACCATGGCGTAGGGAAAAGGCAGCTGCGGGGTGGTCTGGAGGGTTTGTACTGGGAATAAACGCTCCGGAATAGAATGACATACCCATCAGTCAGAATTAGTTCCATGGCTCTACCCAACCATGAGAAAGCCAGGAAGTACAACACCACCACATCCCTGGAAGCGGGGAGAACGAGAATATTTGGTAAACAGCACTGATGAGGCTACACTGTATTCCACAATATGAGAGGTACAACTGGGGCTGCTCTGATTAAAGCTGGGGGGAGGGGGTGAGGTTGGAGTTCGATTTCCTGGGTCCCCTCCTAGTGGCCTCTGTCACATCTCTGAGGGCCCAGGACTCCAGGGGACAGTCTGACAACCAGTGTTCTGAAACATGCACTGCACTGTACGGCTTATTTAAGTACCGTTCTCCACTTATTGATGATTAACTATTTTAATAAGTGATTTTATTTTAATGGGAAAAGTATAATTAAATGGAAAAGTACTGCTCAGTGGCAAGCCTTGCTTTGAACAGTGCGGCTGTAAACAAAGCATTATTTTCTTATATATCATAAATATCGACAATATGCTTATGAAAAAATAAACATCCCTAAGAATAGCCTCTGGACTTTATATCTGGCTCAATCAAATGAAGCAAACACAAAAGCTGGTATTAAAAACTGTACCTCTGCTACAACATGGGGGAACCTTGAGGCCATTATACCGACCAAAATCAACCAGACACAAAAAGACTAATCCTGTATGATTCCACTATCGGGAGTAGTCAAATTCTTCGAGACAGAAGACAAAACGATGGTTACTAGGAGCTGGGGGAGGAAGGGATGGAGAGCTGTTCAGTGGGTACAAAGTTTCACGAGGTGAAAAAGTTCTAGAGACTGGTCATACAGCGATGTGTGTATAGTTAACGCTGCTGAACGGGATACTTAAAATGCTCAAGATGCTAAATGGTACATTATGTGTACTTTATCACAATTAAAAAAAAGTCTACTAATAGTTCCAAACTCATTGTTAAAAAAAGTAAATTTTTTGTCATGCCTGTTCACTAGCTAATATTTAAAACACTTTCCTTTCTCTTCTACGTCTCCTTTAAAATTAAATTTAAAACTTTACCACGTCACTGTAACAATGAGACATCTGCTAAAGGTCCAGTCTGTATTCGCTGGAATCTTCACCCTCCATTTCAGTGAATATACAGGGTTGAAGCTGTCATCCACAGCTCTGCCTGGTTAAAAGGTAGCTTACACACTACTGTCCTGTGTGACAGTGCAACGGGCTGGTTCCCAGGGTCTTCGGAGACTGTGTGCTTTTTGAGCTTTTCCGACCCACAGCAGAAGGAGAGGCTGTCATGTCCAGTTCTGCCTGTTGACAGTCCGGCATCTTGGGAATTTGCTGAACTTGCTCGCACGGGGGCTGGGATGCTCTGAAAGGCCTCTGCCTGCAGACACCCGAGTGGGCTGCGGGGCAGGTGCAGCGTGACAGCCACAGGGACGTTTCAGGGGCGCTGACAGAACGTCCGTCATGGTTACGGTGCAAGCACGTTTTGGGTAAAGCACGCAGGCCTTGGGGTCTGGAGGCCCAGCTGCGTGATCTCAGGCTGGTTGCTTACCCTTACGCTTCTGTTTCCCCAAATACAAAATAGGCATGAACTATGGTTTGAGGATATATGAGACTTCTTTCCTTATTCAGAAAATGCTTGTTGAGTACCTTACTCTGTGGCAGGCACCGTGCTAGGTGCTGGAAATATGCTAGTTAACAAAACAGACAAAAATCCCTATCCTCATGGAACTTAAAATTCTTTATTGGGAGTGACTGACGATAAACAAATAAACAAGTAAAGTATTTGGCATATTAATGGTGGTGAATGCTATGGAGATAAAGTGTGTGTGTGTGTGTGTGTGTGTGTGTGTGTGTGTGTGTGTGTGTGTAATCTTAAATAGGGTGGCAGGGGAAGCCCTCACTGGAAAAGTAATACTTGAATAAAGGCTTGAAGAAGGCCAAGGAACAAACTGCATGGCTATGTGGCAGAGAGAACACCAAGTGCAAAGGCCCTGAGGCCAGCATGGCTGGGTCAGAGCAAGGAGGGACATGGGGTCGGCCACGTGGTCAGGGCAGGGACACAGGGTATGAGGGCAGAATGCTCAGGGTATTATTATGGGCCACTGCAGAGACTTTGACTTCAACTCTGAGTTAGAAGAGAGGATGCTGGGCCCGTGGGAATAACGGGGTCTAGCTCACATTTGAACATTGGATCTCTCTGGCTGCTCTGTTGAGAGTAGACAGAAGAGGGCAAAGACGGAAGAAAGGAAACCTGTTACAAAGTTTTTGCAATGGTCCAGGTGAGAGATGATGATGGGACTTAGAGCATAGTGGCAGCAGTGGAGGCGGCAAGATTTAATTTAGATAATACCTAAGTTTACCACTGTTTCCAGCACATGGTAAGAGCTCAAGGGCTGGTGATGTGGTTATTATTATTATTTACAAAGTACTCGAGGAAAAGTGTGGAATGAGAGGCAAACAGACTGACATTCTGTGTGCCAGACATTACCTGGAGAAGAAGACAGAGCCAGAAACCTGGGATGAAGACAGCCCGTACATCAGGGGTAATCAGAGAGGCACTATTTTGGGACAAGGAAAAAAGATGGTTCTAAGCTTCAAAGGCACCATGCGGGTGCTACCGCGAGGGATCTGTCCCCATGCCAAGGCCTCCAGAGAAGCAGAGAGTTAAGAAAAGTCAAGGTCAGATGGATTCAGGGACATAGAGAGACAACAGTGAAGCGTTTAGTTTGTACATTTCTCTCTGTACCTAGAGATATAAAGTAGAAACCTCCCTGGGGAGTTAGGAACTACATGAGCATCTAATACCATATTTCCACATTTTAATTTCTCTACATTAATATAAAAGGAGCAAATGCAAAGTGAGTTCATCCTTTTAGAAACCTCATGGCCTTTCTGTTTGGCGCACTTGATACTGGGACTTCTTGCCATGGCTGTGCTGGGAGGAGAGCGCCACTTGAGAAAGTAAGTCTCCCAGGCCGACATTCCCTTGAGACTGCCCTTCGGGCACCAACTGGGGCACGCCCTGAATGGACACACACATCTGGAGTAAAGGACAGTCGTCGGGGGCTCCCCGTGTAACCTACGAGAGGCTCCCTTTTTATGCAGGTGCCAAAACGGGTGGACTCAAGGACAGGTCGCCGCCCCTGTCACAGTGCCTCTCCTCTGGGAAGAACATTTATTTCGAAGTTGTAAGAAACAGCTGACGAGCAACGATGCCTCCATGTCGCATGGGTGCCCACACTGGTAGAGAAGGGCTCCCAACAACACCGTCGGAACGCTCTTCCTGCGATGATGGAAATGGTCCACACATCTAGGCTGCCCCAGGTGGCTGCCACCGGCCACATGTGGCTGCTGAGTGTCTGATGCGTGGCTAGCGAAACTGAGGAATTCAATTTTTAACTTTACTTCCTTTCAATTAACTAAAATTTAAATTTAAAGAGGCATGCGTGGCCGGTGATCTCCGTATCTGAGTAACGCTGCTCTGGAAGGTTTACTTAGTTTCATTCCAAACCCCCTCCGCTCACCTCAGGGAAGCACAGACGCGTCCCTGGGGTTGGGGTCTTAGGTTTAGTAGCTCAGGGAGCATGGTGCTAGGGTGCCACATGGTGCAGCAGAGACTGCAACAGACCTGGAGAAGGAGGCGCAGCAAATATCAGCCGTGGGGCCAAGACGTGCCTCGACGTCTCTCTGAGCCTCAGTTTCTTCACTATCTGACTCTCCAGAAATTGTGAAAATCAAACTATTCTAAAAATTAAAAGTTTTTTTTCCCCAAAGGGATTTCACTGTTTCTTTAGCTTTTCCTAGGGCTCCTGGGCTTCTAAACAAATGGGAAACTTTAATGGTAAATTAACATAGAGACTATTCGGTATTCTTCACTGGTTTCTAAATTCATCCATCTTAAAACACGAAAGAAAACGAGTAGTCTTTTTTGACCATATTCCCTATATTTACAACATGAAGCCCCAAGGCCAGCCCTAAGCCTAGGTGGCAGGGGCACTAACAGTGCCAAGCTCCAAAAATAGCAACCGTAACAGCCAACAGAAGGACTCAAAGAGGAGTGTCATGGTGTTGCTTACATGACTTACCTTCCCCATTAAAATCACAGGGACAGGGAGTGACAAATTTACATCAGTTACATTACCTTTCAATGAAAAGGTCAATGATCAATATAAGAATTTATGTCCAGTAAAAAATTGCTAATATTACTGCAAAGCAGCTGATGCAGATACCAGCCAGAGTAAATACACGACTGTGGATTTCTTCATAAACAAGGCTGGACACGTAAGCAGACACTGCATGTATGATGCACCCGTTATGGACAGACACAGAAAGGTGCTTCCAGTGATGTATCATTTCTTGTTTGATCCTTTCAACAACCCTATGAGGTAGCAATTATTATTCCGAGAGAGGTTAAGTAACAAGCCCAAGCCCAAGGCGACACAGATGATAAGTGACGGAGTTGAAATTTTAATCCAGGCTGCCGCTACCCAGGGGCCCAGGTGCTTGGCACTCAACAACAGAAGGTGGCTTGGAATAACATTAAAAAGTTTCTATTTTTTTAAGTTAAGATTGGTATCCTACTTACTTCCAAAAGACTTGAGGCAGCTTAAAGATTAAAACACAGTGCAGGAGAAGGCATTTAAGGATATATCACTCCTGCTGAAGAAAGCAACAGAAATAGATGGTTTCAGACACCTGAGTGGAGCAGATTCTAACACTTGGGCATTTAATTTGGTTCTAAATTTTCTGACAGCGAAGCCAAAAAGGGGAAGCATATTGGGTGGCATAGATTTTTGTTTTCTTGACAATACATAGCATACATATTCATCTACAGAGACAAAATGTTTTCCTGGAATTAAACATAGGTAGAGATTCGTCGTGTAGGTCCTTGGATGAAGGACACTGAATAAAACAGAGAAACTTTCTCTGCTCAATTGTAAAATGAAGGGGCGGCATTAAAGTCGCCTTCCAGTGCATTGAGTGGATGAAATACAGCTAAACTAAAGTTCCACGAGAGCGTTAGGAACGCCGTTCGACAGAGCACTGCTTTTATTGACCCTCTGTAAAGACAGAAGACATAATACACTGAAGCATAGTTTAGTGGAGGAATTTCTATAAGGAGCTGAGAGAATATGAGCTGGGACTTCACTTTATGGGGTCCACAATGCAGGGAGAGACTCGGAGAATATCAATGATGAAGGCCATGAGCACTCTTGGATACTACGTGTGGTGGCTAACGGGAATATTTATGTGGATGATAGGGATGAAAGATCACTCTCTGAGCAGTAGGTGTCTATATGCAGGCTCAAAACAAGATGTATAAATGTATGTTGAATATTTATAGTCGTTCATTTAAAATAATTGAATAAGATTATATTTCAAAGCTGCGTACTATGGAGAATAAAAAGAATAGGAGGTATGGTTTCTGTCTTTATGAGTTTATAACTAATACGGTGTTTATTGACCTTGGCGGTACTGACATCTTGGCCTAGGTGGATATTCTTTGTGGTGGAGGGCTCACCGGTGTGTGGTAGGGTATCTATAGCAGCCTCCCTAGCCTCTTCCCACTAGATGCCTATAGCATTCCCACAGCGTGACAACCAAGAATGTCTCCAAACATTCCAAATGTGCCCTGGGCTGGACATGGGGAAATATCACCCGCTGAGAATTACTGATTTATTGTGTAAGAGAAAGGGAAAAGATCATAGATGAAGCGGAAAAGTCTAGTGATTCTAGCACAACAAGTGTACACTGTTACCATGGTCCAGAGGGACGAGAAGCAGATGGAAGGAGGCTGAGCAGCCCTTGAAGCTGAGCTTTGGGAGGTTTGATTAGATCCTTCACAGGGGTCAAGAGGGAAGGCATCACCGGAAGAGAGGGCAGCCTAAGAGAGCGCGTGGAGCGGGTCTGGTGAACCATTCCCCTTGAACGCAGGATGTCTGTGTGCGGGAGAGCTCAAGAGAAGGCTGAACGCGGGAGGGCAGAAAGAGGAGGTTCTAAAATAGGCAACAGATTCTGCGCCTGATTCAGGAGTCCAGGGGCTTTTGAAAGTTTTGAGTAGAGAACTGTCCATCTTGCCCAAAGAAAATAATGGATGGTTGTGCAAAGGCTGGGTAAGAGGGAGAGAGATAAAAAAATGGGGAGATGAGGGAGAACACAACAGTGAAGAGAACACGAGCATGGCAAAATTGACAGGACGAGGCCACGTTAGATGGCAGGGGAAGGCAAGGGCAGGCGGCAGACCCAAGATGCCTGTGGGTTTGTGCCTTCCATCCAACACACACAAACACCCCGCCAAAGGACTTTATAAAGACCCCGTAACTGCCGCCCTTAAAAGCGCAGGCTTCCCGAGAGATTCTCTAAGGGAAGACGGAAGAGCGGCCCCTGGAATCTCAGGGATTGACTGCATTTGAGATAAGCTCCCAAGGCCACAGGTCAGAGCTGCACTGAGAGCTGGGCTATGTCCAAGTCTGCTGGCCAGCGTGCTCCCTGTCCTTGTTACCAGATAGCCCGGCCCGATTTTCCTGAGGGCTCCAAAGCTCTCCGACACTGAGGACTGTTTTGTAGTGAGAGCACGAAGAAGCCCTTTTCCTCCAGCACGATTTCAGGCTTCAGCACAGAAGACATTTTATAGTCTCTCTGTTCCTTCCAGTCCACTGCTCTGTTGGGGCTGAATAAATATTGACTAGCCTATAAAACATAAGGCCCTTTATTTATATGCCCTCCTGTACTGAGGGCTGCCCTGGAGCCCAGGCTTGAACGACACAGTGTGTGCATGGAGTGTTGGGGGCCACCACTGCAGAGCAACCGACGGGCACAGCTGTGCGGACAGAAACGGCCTTTTCCGGGGTGCAGCCTACAGCGCAGTGTGAGAGCTGGGCGGGCGCTGATGGGGTGGGTGACTGTGACACTGTGTTGGTTAGAAATAGTTCTTTGCATCAGACGGGAATGCTCTGGGTTATAAACAGCTGAACCCTTGACTACTACTGGTATCAGCAACAAAAAACACTTAGTTATCCTACACAAGGAGCGTGAGGACAGAGGTCCAGGACTGTGGAGTGCCATGAGGAAGCCTGGTTCTTTCTAACTCTTTGCTTTGTTGCCCTTGGTAGTTGGCTTTTCATTCTCAATAGTGTCATCTGTCTTGTGGTCCCAAGATGACTGCTGGAGCTCCAAGCTAGAAGGATGGGCAGGGTAGTAACTGTCTCCTATTTAGGAGATGCTCCTTGTTAGGAGATGCTCCTTGTTAGGAGATGCTCCTTGAAGGGAAGCTCCCATAGCTTCCTCCATCTGCCTCATTTCTTTCTGTCTCATCAGCCATAACCAAATCACATGCCCCATCACTGGCAAAGGGGACGGAGACAACTGTGCCTGGCTTATACCAGTCATGGTTCATCCCCTGGGCTTGGAGAAAGGGTCTACTTTGACCCTAAGACCAAGAGACCTCTGCCTAACCCACATCTCAGGTCCCAGTGGCAGGAAAGAAGCAGGGAGATGGCTATAGGGTGGGCACTGCCCAGAGCCTCACCAGCTGCCCTCAGCGGGGCACGAGCAGGCAGAGGCGCTGAGGCAGCAAGTGCCCTCCACTCCCAGAGAGTGACCACCTGGACGCCATCCTCATTCTCTACCATGAGAGGAGAGCCAGGTCTTCTTCAGGGGTGCAGTGGTCAGAGCTAAGTGGGTAGAGTGAAGACACGAAGTCGGCTGGGCCGGCATCTGAGCCTCGGCTCTGCCACTTTCTCAGCTGTGTGACCACATAAGGCAGGAGACAGAAACCACAATAATGATTCTGACTGGCAGAGTTTTATATAAAGAATAGTTAACTAGAAAACTGAAAGAGTGAAAAGGAACACTAAGACATCATGAAGGTGGCAACTTGCGGAAGCAGCTGCCCTCCGGCCTGCAGGGACTAGGAGACAGAGCTAGGAGCACGCAGAAGCCTGGAGGAGAGGCCGTACGGAGCCGGGGCTCAGACCGCAGAGGTGGCTGCTGGCCTGATGGCACTGGAGTCTCAGAAGGAGCTGGCTCTGCCAGTGTCCAGAAAAGCGCAAACTGGACTCAGCTGCAGTTACGAGAACAAACAGAGGCTGCTGGACAGAAGCATGAAGGAAACCCTCAGAAAGCACCCGGAGGTGGGGGTGGGGTGCAAGGCCCTTCTTCTCCTCTCCAGCCTTCCAGCCTCTCTCTAGTGCCCCCTATGGGTAGAACCCACCAGTAGCAGCTGGCAAAGACCAAAGAACACCTACTCCAGCTCCGGCATCACCAAGTACCTAAGGGGAGGCTTGAGCTAACGCAACGACTTAATTACACACACATCATGGCAAGTTCTTCACATGTTGTAAGTTAAATTCTCTAAACTCTAACGCCCTTGGCTGTAGAATGGGGCAAATATTACCCACCTCAAGATCCAGAGCTGCAAGCTCCTTGGGGAGTGCACGTTTTGTTGGCCTGCTTCCCACTGTTTGTCCAGCTCCCAGGACATAGCATGCATTAAAGAGTAATGGTAGTAACTATCATTATTATATTATCACTAACAAATGAAGATTCTAAAACCTAGAAATTGAAAAACAAATTTAATTAAAAAAAACGTGGGAGGACTTGCCCCAAATTACTAAGTCACCTAACTAAATAAGTGCCAGGGCCGGCAATAAAGCCTGAGGTACGGGGGCCGTCCTGTACCCTGACGGGGACATTATGTGCTGGCAACGGTTTTATTCTTTAGAATAGCGATGAGAATGTTATAAAACAATTTAGCCATGCAGACATGAGGCATTATCTGCTTTTCAATGAGGATGTTTGCTCATCAAATGCTATTATTGGTGTCCGGCTCCACTTGAACGTAGGCCAGTGGTGCGTGTCCCCGAGGTCCTCGGAGGCATTTTTCCCCAGGCTGGCGTATGGCCTCAGTGGTGCCGACAGAAGGATTTGTCTTCTCTTGCTGGCTCCAGGGAACTGATGCACTCCGCTCGGCTCCGGCCTCTTGCTCCCTGTCCTTCACGGATGCTCCTGCCTGCCAGGCCACCATCAGCTTGCTTAGGGAGCCAGGACCGGTCTCCTCAGAGAGTGGCTAATGAGCTGACTCCGGCCACTGTGACGACATCCAGACTATGTCAGTGGCTGTTAGACATTTGCCAGGTTGACTCTGGGTAACTCTCCTCTTTGCTCTGTGAAAGGTCTTCAGGGGAGGAAAAATGGCTGGGTAATCCTGGAACCTCTCCCTAGGGACCAGCAGTGGAATTCGTTCCAGCTGCCTTCTGGAGGAAGCGAATCCAAGCTGCAGCTGCTCTGACAGCTCGTTCTGGCCGAGGCCGCCCCGGGCACTGCCTCCCCTCCTGGTCCGGGGGAGAGCAGAGCTGGGGGGGCCTCGCCTCACAGGAATCTGCCAGCACGCCTGGCCGCAGTTCCCTCCCAGTTAACGGGGGGAGACTTCCCAGCATTATCTCATTCCAACTCATCATGGTTCTGTCCAGGCAAGAAGTCAAGAGGTATAAAACATGTCCCCCTGTCTCTGTCGAAAATACATATTAGAACAGAGATAATCAGTCAGATGTGAGAGCGACTGGGAGGAGACCAGGGAAGAACAAAGAGGCAATGAAGACGTGCGCGAAACCCACTCTATCACCTTCTTTGACCCAGAAATGGTCTTTACATCTTTGTGGTGACGGTGCATTGAAGATTCCAGGAATTCTAATACTAGATAGAGAGGAGACTTACTGTAAAGGCTCAGGAGAAAATGAGCTGTCGCCAGGGCCATGGATTCCCAGGCATTCTGTGGGACAAAGGACTGACTAATCCCAGAGCAGGTCCCAAGTAATGTCCCTTCCAGGTGCTATCACAAACGGGTACCATCCTCGACTTAGGGTTCCGGAGTCTGAAGGAATCCCTCTAACCTCAAAGCTTACCGGGGGTACTTTGTCCTCTTAGGTCATCTCCAGATCCCCAGGGTTTGTCATTGGCTTCAGGGAGACAGGCCACTTCTCTGGTCTTTCCCATTCTCCCAGCTTCTGTTCTCAGAGCAGAGTGTGGGCGCGTTCTCCCAGCTGAATGGGCTAAAGCACCTGCAAGGCCAAGTCTTGACCTGAGGAGGCACTGTGAAGGCCTGATTAGTGATGGAGTCTGGCTGTGAATCCTAATTTCCTGATTCCAAAGTGATCCCTGCCCTCAGGTCCTGTTTGGTGGCTCAGGTACTTCTCAAGGGGTGGAGGGGGGGGGGTGCTGTGGGAGAGGCAGAGGGAGGAGAGCTTACAGGCCCCCACCCAGCACCATGCACACAATTTCAAAAAGGTAGTTTCACCTGTATCTATGTTATATATTGGGGTTTCATTAATTCATTCATTCATTAAATATTTATCGAACTCCTACAGTATTCCAGGCTCCATGCTAAGCATCTGAGGTAAGACACTGAGGTGAAAAGATAATATCCCTGTCCTTATGGAACTTAGTTTTAGTTGGAGAGACAGAAAATAAAGAAGTAAACAAATACATAATTTTAGGTAGTGGACCTAAGTCAGGTTCTGTAGGAAGTAGACTCTGAGACGGGGATTTGCAGGAAGTTGTGCGGGGGTGCTCTCAGGAACAACACATGCGATGGGTGAGGGACACAGGAGTTGAGCTGTGATGCACTAGCAGCAGAAGCCTCCCCCAGGCCTATGGGGAGCCCTGGGGCTTGGGACAACAAACAGAGTTGTCTCGACTGAGACCAGGGGAATTAGCACATGTACCCCATTTGACCAGTCATTGGGTGGGTAAAGCAGCTTCTTTTAGCAAAGACCAATGCCTGGAAATGTCTCAGGTGTGAGCGGTTGGCAGCCAACACTCCCAGCAGCTAAGGCAATGTGTGCCTCTCAGTCCTGAAGGGGCAGCTGGGTGGCACACCACAGCATCCACTACAAAATGCTGTGTGTGTGTGTGTGTGTGTGTGTGTGTGTGTGTGTGCGCGCGCGCGCGCATGCACACATGCATGTGTGCACGTGTGTGTGTTGGGGGGTTACCAAGGAGCTGGAGAGTAGGAGTGAGGTGGCTGTTTCAACAAGGTGGTGAGGGGAGGCCTCTGATGTGTCATTTTGGCAAAGATGTGACTGGTGTGAGGAAGTGAGCCATTCAAAGTCAAGGGCACCAGTGGTTCTCAGCAAGGGCAACAGGGAATACAAAGCAGAGAACAAGCACAGCAATTCTGAGGAACAACAATAAGCCCAGTGTGTCAGAGCCAAGAGCATGAGGGGAAGCATGGTCCATCAGGGAGGCCCAGGAAAGCAGACGGAGGAGAGCCAGGCAGACCACAGCGAGGAGTCTAAATCCAACTCTAAGTACTATGGGAAATGCTGGAGCACTTTGAACAGGGGGAAAGCGTGCTCTGGTCCACATTGTTAATCACAGGAGGCTTATTCCACAGAGAATAAACACACAAAAGCAGGAGTGGATGCAGGAGGACCTTTGACTAAGCCACTGCAGCGATCCAGGCAAAAGGGGATGGTGGCTGGGGACAGGGTTTCAGGCAGGGAGCCCTGGCTTAGAAGTGATGGGATTTTAAATACAGTTTGTAGGTGGAAGCAGGAGTTTGAGAAGAGAGAATCTGAGGATGAGTTTAAGTTCTTGGCCCAAACAGGAGAGGAGCAGCAGACGTAGAGGAGGACAAGGCATCAAGAGTTCTATTTGGACAGCTTATGTCTGAAGTGCCTGTTACACCCCTGAGTAGAGATGGTTTGCATATGGATATGTTTATCCGGAGCTTGGGGCCCTGTGGGAGATTTCGTTTGAAAATAATAGTAGTATTACTAACACACACACACACACACACACACACACACACACACACACACACACACCACTCTATCACGGTGGCCTATCCACAGCTGCATTTTCACATGCTGTGGCGATTCAGACAGAGGTCCAGTGGAAAAATAACAGTGCCCTTGGACCACTGGCTGGCTGCTTTCACGAAGAATTTCCATGGGGCAAGTCTGGGCCTCTTTTTTTTTTTTTTTCTTTTTCTTCTTTTCTTAATTGAGGCAGTTGACTTTGTCAGCAAGCCAAGAATGGATTTCTCTCATAGGGATGAATCACATGGTCAGTGTGAGCAGGCTCCCAAGAGACTGACTGATAAAACAGAAAGTCTGTTTGTTTACCTTGAAAAATGCAATCAAATGAGCCAGTCGTACCCACTCTTTCCCTGTAGGTAGAGACATAACGGAAACCGCATTCAAATCAAAGGCTCGCTGGGTAAGTTGGAGCCGGAGAAAGAGAATGAATAATTCAAACATGTATGCTATTAAAATAATTAATTAATTATGACAATGAAAATATTTTTAAAATTCTGAGTCGATTGGTGAGTGAGCTACTTATGTGGCCCTGCTCGCTGCCCTTCCAGGGGGCCACAGGTATCCCAGACCCTGGAAGCTGAATGCTGGGCAGCGGGGAGCCCTCAGTCCCTGTCCCAGCGGCAGCGGAGGGGCGTCCCGTGTGCTTGGCGCCTGCGCGGTATGGGTTGGTGATGACGCGGACTGTCCTCCCTGCTGAGGGGCGCCCAGCTCCGAGAGCCTGAATCCGCTCCCCACTTCCCTCACAGAGATGCAGCCAAGGGAGGGCCCAGAGCCTTCTTAATCTTGTGGGGGTCTCCCAACCCCATCTTTCACCAGCTCTATCTTGACCACATCTCAAATAAGTCCTAACGAACTCATGTCCTCAGCCTCCCTTCTCCTCATGCTCCACCCTATTCTGTCCCTGGGGATGTGCATGCTGCCTGTCCACTGCGCTGGTCTGACAGCCATCCTGTCCACTGAAGGAGACTTTGAATAGACCTTCTTTGATCTGATGCCGGCTGGTTTCATAATTTTTCTCTCAGAGGGAAATTACATTTCTCATTTCCAAGTTCTTGGGAGGGACCTCAGTCAACCTCTACAGACTACCCACCCTGAGGAGTTTAATTTCGTGGAATCCAACAGAGCCAGCGCTGAAAGAGACCTTAATAATTTAATTCAACCTTCTTTTATAGACAAGGTAACTGAGGACCAGAGGAAGAACGGCAGGTTGGATTCTTGTTTATAATGAATATAATATTTACTACCAATACAAATCACAGAGAAGACATTAATAAGCTGATCCATACCAGAGTGGCTCACCCTGCCTTTTTATAGCGTGATAAGCCAGGGGAGCTTCTGGAACAAACAGAGGCCCGTGCCTCCACTGGGGAAGCACCAGGAGGAAGTGAAGGCCAGGGCAGCACCATGGGCAGTAAAAAGTCCAGGAGTGAGAGGCTCCGGCCCCGCCTGACAAAGGAAGGGGAAGAACTCAAGAAAGAGTTGGGTGGAGAGAGCTTCAATGAATGTCTACCAAAGATGAAGCATGGCGGTTGTCTGATTCAGTCCCTCTCCTCCTTCGTCAGGCAACAAAATAAGTTATGTGATGGATCCTTGTCATTGTTTTAGCCTCCCGACGTCTATTCCTTCTTTTGACACCCACTGATTTTCTCTTGAGAAATCACTCCTTCCAACGTGGGATGGTCTTGGAAGGCTGTGAACCTGGTCCCCAACTCCCATCGCTGAGGCCAAGGCTCAGGATCCCTCCTCTTTCTGCCCCAGTGCCCGGTGATCCTGGCAAGAGGCTGACCTCCAGGACTCCTGAGCTCACTCGTCTCGGCCACCATGCCCTGATCAGAGCATTTCCAGGACAGCTGGGCTCCTGCTGCCCACCCACCATGGTGCCAGGGTGTCTTCCTGCTTCTCCAGCCTTCCCATCATGTAGATATGCCCTCAGTAGCATCCCATTTAACTCCCATGCTGCTCAAGTAAGCCTGGGCTGTTTCTCTTGCTCGCAATAAAAAAAAAAAAAACTCCAGTTGACATATTCCCCCAAATCATTTCCCCAAAGATAGAATCAAACCTGAGACCCAAGTCTCCCCCTGAATCTCATACAGAGGCATTGTTATGAGCTGAACTGTGTCCCCCACCAAACTCATAGGTTGAAGTCCTACCCCGAGTATCTCAGAACGTGACTGGGGATAGAGTCTTTACAGAGGATGGGCCTTAACTCAATATGCCCAGTATACTTATGAAAGGAGAGAATTAGGACACAGTCACATGCAGAGGGAAGACCCCGTGAAGACTCAGTGAGAAGGCGGCCATCCACAAGCCCAGCAGACAGGCCTCAGAAAAACCAACTCTGCCGACACCTTGATCTTAGACTTCTAGCCTCAAGAACTGTGAGAGGATAAATTTCTGTTCTTTATGGCAACCCTCGCGAACTGACATGGGCGCTTTCCGCTGCCATGGTGCCACTCTTTTCGGACATCGTGCCAGCTTCATCACACCAGTCAATCCCAAAGGAGCTCAAATTAGCAGGCTGTTCTTAGAACCAAATTTCCTGGACAGGCTTCAAAAAACATTCTCTATGGTGATACAGACATTGAAAACCATCAAAAAAATCCCCTACGGCCTAAAAATGGATCTTTCCCTCCCTTCATTTCTTTACCGATGGACAGAGCCCAGGAAAGCAGGAGAGATGGCTCCTTGGAGACAACGGTATCATGTCTTAATAAACAAATGAGAATTTAGGGCCCGAGCTAACAAGGCATTTTATCTTGTGCTCCCGGCACCCGAATGGAGGAGGGGATGCAAGCAGAGGCTTTATTCTAGCATTCGCTTAGAAGGGGGGAGGACGAAGATCTGCAAGAAAGGCCCCCTTTCCCTCTCTCCCTCTCCCCTCCTCCCACACACTCTAAGCACCACCAGTTCCTCCTGCTGCAGGCAAATAATTGCAGAGGTCTCCTGGGGGAAATAGCCCCGATGTTACCTTGTGGAGGGTCAGAGGGAAGTGCTTAGAGCTGAGGGAGTGGGAGAGGGTGGAGGCCAAAGGGCTGAATATTAATTGCGGCTATCATCGCCAGCTCTTAACATAATGGGAAAGCCCTCTGCAGGGCAATGCTGAGTCCGCCTCGAACAGAAATGCAATCTCCTGGAACACAGAGCGGCAGCGACAAGCAGTTTATCTTCTGTTACTCCAAGGCCTTAAATCATTATCAACCCAAAGCCAGTTAAGGAACCCAACCACTGACTCCCGATGAGGCTGTTCCCTTATCTTTCTAGCAAATGCAAAAATGCACAACATTAAGGCACATTGTTACCGTGCTCATCATGTCCCCCCTGCAGGGTATATGTTGGAGTCCTAACGCACCTCAGCATCTGACCTTATTCGGAAATAGGGTCGTTACAGAGGCAATCAAGTTAAAATGAGATACTTAGCATGAACCCTAATTCAATATGACGGGTATCCTTATAAAAATGGGAAATCTGGACACACACAGGGAGAATGCTCTGTGCAGATGAAAGCAGAGAGGGAAGCGACGCCTCCATGAGCTAAGGAGGGCCACGATTGCCAGCGGACGCCAGGGGCTAAGGGAGATAGCTGAGCAGATTGTTCCTACAGCCCTCAGAAGGAACCAGCGCGCTCACCCCTTTATCTCAGACTTCCAGCCTCCAGAACTATGAGGCGGCGAATTTCTGTGGTTAAGCCACGCAGTTAGTGGTACTTGTTTCGGAATGAATACCCACAGGAAAACCATAGCCCATGGAGGGGAGAGAAAAAGTGGCTCCACTTCATCACTGAATAATCCACAGAAATGAAGAGAAAAGAGGGAGACCGAGTCAGGCCTGCCGTCACAGGTTTGCCCGGATAACAGTTAGTCAACCAAGTGGCAGTCTTGAATAAAAGTCATTTTTCAAAGAAGCATTACCTCTATTGAAGAGTCCCAGCTCACAGGAGCAGCCATGCCAGCTGAATCAGGGCTATTGGTGGCACAGAAGGTAAAGTAGTGATGGGCTTCCAGGTAGGATGGCCAGATTTAGCAAATAGAAATACAGGATGCCCAGTCAGATTTAAATTTCAGATGAATAGCGACTAATTTTTAGTATGAGTATATCCCAAATATTCAGAATAAAAGACCCCTATATATTTTCTGGCAGTCTTACCCTGGTTCTCTCATTTGACCTCTGTGTCACTCTCTCCCTTATCCCGAGGGGCACCCTGATGCATCACGGTTAAGGAGAGTGAGGTAAAATACCAGCAAGAGGCAAGCTGGTTTGTCTCTCAGATGCTCCCCTTAGCAGAGACGGTCTCTGCCTCTGACTGTGGCTCCACCCTGTGAGGAGCCACCAGAGAGGTCCGGCAAGAGCAGCCTTCACGGTTCTGGGGCTCCAGCCCGGGGTGAGCAGAGGACCGACCAAGAAAGATAAACGAGAACAAGCCAGAAGGAAAGGGGACTTCCGGACGCCCATCTATAGCTGACTCTGTGGGGCTACAAGTTCACCTTAAGAGACCATTGCTGAACCATGCTTTGGACTCAGATGTTTGTGTAATTTTGTATTATTTTTAAGTTTCTGATCTTTCCGGTGAGAACTGCATCTGTGCATTGCACAGGATGCTCAAACTTGTCTGGGCTTTGTCTGCTTCTGAGCGTGAAGCTGGGCAGCTCACCAGAAGGCTCTGCACCCTGCACTCTGCCTGGCACACGTAGTGGTCACCAGTGAACATTTGTCAGCAATGTGGGAATGACGGTCGCAAAAGAGAATCCAGCCACTCTCTTCTCCTTGGAAATAAGAAGCCAAGAGATCAATCCCAAGGGTATCTCTTATCCTAGGCACGTTGGAACTGCTGGCCTGCTGAGTGCCAAGAGCCTGGCGTAGAGAAGCTGAGGAAGCACCCCCAGCAGTGGACATGAGCTGGGGTGTGAACAGGCTCAGTGTGGGAAGCTGGTCTTGTTCGTGGCTACGTGAGGTTTGCATGGACACACTGGTGTCACGGTTGCTTGGGGAGAGTCTGATCTGCAAGCCCGAATGTCAAAGACTTTTCTCATAAGCCAGAGAGAGCAAACTGGTGGGTGGGTTTCCAGTGGCAACAGTGCCAGGCCAGCCAAACTCCGGAGGTTTGAAATCCAAACAAACTGACTAGGTTACAATTTCTCTTTTAATTTTTTAAAAGTTGAACCTGGAGCAATTGGTCTGTTGCCTGTTGCGCATGACAGAGAATGTCATCCTACTTTAGATGCAGCGCACATGTGGAGGGCAACCATTTGGGAAGAGGAAAGGAAGGAGGGAGGAAGAAAGGATGGAAGGGAGGAGAAAGGGAATTTGAATGGAAATTTAACCTGGCCACTATCCAAACCTGGGTTCCTCCTCTCAGCATGAAGTGCCCTGATGGGATAAGGAGTTCAGTACAAGCCCTTTCGAACTGGCTGGGTTCTTGTGGAGGAACAGGGTACATTTCATCAGCTGCGCATTAAATCATAAGGACAGGGCTGGGGTGGGGAAGGGAACAGGAGAGTTAGACACTGGTGAAATGAGAACAGCCTCCCTTCTGAGGCTCACGGTGTCTTGTGAACCCATCGTTCTCCTGTTAACAAATTCCAGTGCCATGAAAACAGTTTTAATTATTTTCATAAATCTGTACTGACTAATGGATGGATGGCTTCAACAAACATTCATGTTTATTAGGTTTAAGTAGGCACCATGCTAGCTAGACTCTGGGAACAAAAAGGCACATGCTGTAGGGACCCTATGCCCAAGCCCCCCAGCCTGGAGGGGTGCACTGGCACATTCAATAAGAGGACGTGGTCAGCTGTGCATGGGGACTACTCCGTGGCCATGCGAAGGGGCACCTGGCCCAGCCTGGGACA
>PVKZ01004646.1:0-75083 GCA_004027375.1 Macroglossus sobrinus | reverse complement strand
CCTCTGCTGGCCCTTCCAGCCTTGCTCTAGGGACACACACCGCCCTCACCGCCCCCGTTCTTCCCACAGGGACATCTGACAGCCTAATGCCAGCCCAGGGAACCTCTGCTTTCGGAGCTCCCTCCCGCTGCACACCTCGGCCTCCTCATTCCTGCCGGCCCCGCCCCGCCCCGTTCCATCCCATCAGGAGCTTGTCCCAGGAGTCCAGCTGGGCTGGCGCAGGGCAAGTCCTGGGCGTGGGGAAGCGCTGGGCTGGACACAGGAACGAAGGTGGCGGGTGGACAGAACTTGGCTGTGGGAGGTGAGACGGGGAGGGGTGAGGCGACTTCCTGACCTGGCCCAGGTGGCCAGCGATTCCGGGGTCCTCATGTGTTAGGCTGTGGTAAGCCTGGAGGCAGGTGCTGGCGTGGTGGAGCCCTGGTGCCTGCAGCCTGGGCCACGAACCTGTGCGTTTACTCCGCCCACCAGTCATCATCTTGGAATTCCTCCAGAGGAAATCAGACAAACGGACGGGTGTCCCTGCTGCCTGGGGTGGGACAGGGGAACTGGGAGGCAGCCCGGGACGAGCGCCCCATGTGTCCTGGGTCCCGGTTCCAAAGCCTACATCCTGGCTTCAGAAATGGCACCTCCCCCAGTTTTCCAACTGAGGCCTGGATTGCTGAGCCGGCCTCCCTGAGGTCGCGGTACCAGCCTGTGGCGGGGCCAGGACCCAGAGCCTGTTCTCAGGCTAGAGGACATGGTACAGTTACATCCCGATGACCCACACCTTCTGTGTGGGTGTGACATCACAGGCCACCTGCCTGCAGCCCCACAGCTCCACTCCCCCATCGAAACCCCCCAGGCTGGTACCATTATCAACACACACACACATACACACACACACACACACACACACCCTCCATCCGCACATGCCCACACACATACACCGAGCATGTGTACACAAACACCGACTCAACCAGTGTGCGCGCACACACACGCACATAAACAAGCACACCCTCCAACCGCACATGCACACACACATACACCAAGCATGTGTGCACACACACCGACTCAACCACACACTGACATACACACACACACACACACACATACACACCCCACCCACATACATCAAGCATGTGTGCACACACACCGACTCAACCAGCATGCGCGCACACACACACGCACATACTCACACATACCCCACCCGCACGTGCTCACACACTTACACCGAGCACATGTGCACACACACCGATTCAACCAGCATGCACACACTTCCACACACACAGATACACATGCATATGCGCACACATTCACACGCGCGAAGCCAAGCCCATACAGAAAGCACCCAGGCACTGAGCACTCTGAATCTCCTGTGAGAACTGAGACGTGATGGACAGATGCACAGGCTCCGAGCTCTGTCACTTACCAGCTGGGGAACCGGGGCAAGTCGCTTCCACTCTGTCTCGGTGTCCTCACCTGTGGCATGCACCCCTAAGACTTCGTGAGGATAATTGGCACAGCGCATGGCGCACAGTGAGTGCTCAAGAAACGTCAGCTACATCATCAATGCCGTCCATCACCAGACCTACCTAGCCCCTGGAGAGGCAGGCCTTCTTTTTGAATTTGCAATTTCTGTATTTCCTCAGAAAATCTGGGCAATGTGTTTTTCAGGTTTATGGGCATTTCCTCTGAGCCCTGAGCCTTCCAGGGGAATAGACAGCGCAGGTGGCATCTGGACAGAGTTCATCGGACTCGGCTGGTGGCGGGGACAGTGCTCCCTCCCTGCCCTGCACATCACGCCCCTCTCCACTCCGCTCTCCCTGTGGCTCCACGGGCCCAAGAACAGTCGCCCATTGTTCCGTCCTCCGCCCGGTCCCACTCCCTTTACATTTTCACCGCTAAATCGAATCTACTGCCAGTAATCTAATTTACATGTGAAGGCACACACAATGCCAATATGACCAAATGCCAATAAAATTTCTAGTAAAACCCATAAATGGCTCGGTGCTCGTGTTTATGGAAATCTTAGCCTGCTCCTGCCCCAAGAACCGCGCAGCCCAGAGCCCTAATCATTCCCATATGACGGTGAGACACTCCGGACGCCCCCCGGCGACGGGGCCCGCGGTGGAGACCCCAGCCCTTCTGCCCCATCCGGAGGAACAGGGTTGGGGGGAGGGGCAGGCCGGCGTCAGGTGCACACACCTGCGGAGTCACCTCCTGCCCCAAATCCGACACTTCTCAGCGGTGTGTCTGCCAGCCGGGCACAGAGGTTTGGAGCCGGAAGCGCCATCTTCCCATTTTACACATGTGGAGACTGAGGCATCCGTGGGCCACACAGTGAGGCCAGAGTGGGGGACTTAGCTGGCTTCACACCACACCCCAAGTCAGAGGCCACGGCGAGAGCCAGGGCTCAGGTGGGCCAGGTGGGCCTCCTTCTTAGGAAGGAGGAGCCAGGAAATGCAGGAAAGGGGGTTCCTGGGGCGGGGGGCGTGAGGACCATCAGGGGTGGGCTGGCCTATAACAGCAAGTCACCAGGACCAGGAGAGGGACCAGTCTGCAGGCTCAGGGGCTCTGAGACAGCACAGGGGAGGTGTGAGGAGGTGGCCAGGCTGGGGCAGACAGCCATAAAATACCAAAGTGCCATCATACAGCCCGCTGCTTCCTGTCCAGGAGGTGTCTGCTCAAATCCAGCTCCTTTCTGCTCACCGCCGTGGCCCATTGCTGGCCCAGGTCACCGGTGTCTGGCTCTCCGGGAGGTCCTCCTTTCAGGAGGCAGCATACCACCCTGCTCCTGAGGGTGGATGATACAGGCGGGTGGCAACGCCGGCTGGGAGCCTGTGAGAAATGCAGAGTCTCAGGCCTCGCCCGGACCTGCTGCGTTAACGTGTGCGTTTAAACGAGATCCTGGGTGTGCTTTCCAAGTCCGAAAGGCACTGAGCTCCACCTAAGTGCTCGAGGGAGGGAAGCACGTGTGCCTCATTCACGGCACAGACGTTAACGTGTGACAGGCCACGGCCCGGAGATGACTCCACTTGCGTGACTCCAGGCCTGGCGTTTCAGCTCTGTCCCCCCCCCCCCCCCCCCCCGCCGTGACCCTGTCGCTACAATGGGGGTGACGATGACGGTTCAGCCTCAGTAGAGCTGCGGGGAGGATGCTATGAGCTGATAAAGAGAGAGCCGGTCCGTGGTAGCTGCTGTATTGGGGGTACGATTACCAGTACCCCCAGCCCACGTTACTAAACCTTCCTGGCCACTCAGGTCACACATCTGGCTGTATTTAGGTGTCCACACTGTTTCCGGCATTTATTGTGTCTCCTTATTTGCTGCCCGGATGCTACGATGATATAACACACAGGGAGAGAAACGGTGGCGGTGGGTGCCGAGGACTGCGCATTGCCCCCACCCCTTACCAACCAACTCTTCCCTTCCCTACGTGCCCACACTCTTTATTAGCTAATGCGGCCACCCAATATTTATTGAGCGTCTACTACATGCCAGGCCCTATTCCGGGTGATAGACTTACAGCCATGAACACAGCAGACAGGACCCCTGCTCCCTATATCTTCAGGAGCCTCACGATCTAATGAAGAGAGAACACGAAGATGGATAAACAAACAAGAAGCTATTTCAGCGTAGGGTCCAGGCGGTGCGCTTCCGTTTTCACTTAGTAGACATCAGACAGATTTGCACGTTGTCACGAAGTGGTCAGCTCACCAGCCTTGTTGATGTCTTCAGAATGCTTTGTGGACCAAAGCGATGACGTGTATAGGATTTATGGACATACGCCACCCGTCTATTGTCAAGGTCGGTCTCACAGGTGTGCGTGGGTCCTCTCCTTCCTCCTACTGCTTGTGGGTCCCTCGGGAGACAGCGCCAGCTGTAAGGATGGCCAGTCGGAGCATCAGCCACCGCTGACCCAGCAGGATGCAGCTGCTTGGGTAAGTGCAATCATGCTCTTGGATGGGAGGCCCCAAGAGGTTGACAATAAAAGTCAAAAACAATTTTAAGTTGAGGAAGAATCATTTAATCAGAGAGCCATGGCCTAAAGTTTCTCTGTTCACGGGCTTCACTAGCATAACTATTATTTTTATTGCTTTCCAGAGAGATTTATACAGGGCACATTGCCTTAAAGAGACAGCCCTCGGAGCTGACCCTGGCTGGGTTCGAGGGAACTCCCTGAATCTTGGAGGTCTCAGGCTGGCTGTGCCAGGGCTGAGCGTTCAAAGACAATAGACCCTGCAGTCTATGGGGCTGGACACTTCCGGGACAGGGAGATTCGCTCCACCATGGGGAGAAACGGGGAAGAGTCGCCAGCCTTGAATAAACACTCATGTGACACTCGCGACATCTCATGCACTGTTCTAAAGACATTTAAACCTCATAAACCAGGTACTATCACAAAGACATCTTCAGTGAGTAAATGGAGGCCTCAGAAGGATGAGTGACAGGGTTTGAACTCAGGCAGCCTGGCACCAGAGCCAGTGCCGCCAACCAGCACGCCACTCACCAAGGCAGCGAAGAGTTTGGAGTCGTTAGGAACTTGCCTGTGTCATTCAGTCAGGCTATCGTAGGACGTGGGAATGTAGGGAGATGGGAGGCATTGCGTTGGGGACCAGATTTTAACATACGAACACACGTGCACAATCACACACACATGTACACTGACCATGAATGGCGCATACATGCACAGTCATGTGTGTGCACACACATGAACACATGTGTTTGCATATGAGCACCTGCAGGTGCACATGCAGGTGCAAATGTGCACACACGCTTTATCTTTACTCCGAGGGCAGTGGCAGATCCTTGAAACAGGAAAATGCCACCAGATTTGTGCTTTAGAGCAGCGGTTCCCAACCTTTTTGGCCCCAGGGACCGGTGCTCCTATGAGAATCTAATGTCTGAGGATCTGAGGCGGAGCTGAGGCGGTGATGCTAGCGCTGGGGAGCGGCTGCAGACACAGATGAAGCTTCATTCGCTTGCCCCGTGCTCACCTCCATCTGTGCAGCCCGGTTCCTAACAGGCCATGGAGTGGTACTGGTCTGAGGCCGGGGGTGGAGACCCCTGCTTTAGAGAGTTCCCTCCAGCCAGGGTGAGGTGGGGAAGTCACACCTCTCAGCTTCCTCATCTGACAAAGGACCTGTTTTTCTCTAATGACTAGGAAAGTTGTGGGTAAGTTGGTTAAACTAAAGGCGTGTGAGCCACACTGTCCAAAGCCCTTGTCCTTGTTAAGAGTAAAATGTGACAGTTACCAATAGCTCTCAACACCCTGTGTCAGCATGACGGGGTGAACGTGTGTTCACGTGCACGTGTGTGTGTGTGTGTGTGTGTGTGTGTGTGTGTGTGAGTGTGTGTGTGTGAGAGATGGAGAAACTGAGACCCCAAAAGAGTAAGAAGAATGGACAGGTCACCCAGCATGTCTACGGCTGTGGGTCTGAACCCAGATCTGTCCGACGGAAGTCCTCACAGCATCTGACGTCTCCAGGCGCCACGGGGGTTTCCAAGGCACCTCGGAAACAACCAAGAGTCACTTGCCCCAAGCCGCTCGTCTCTTCTGACAGTTTCACCTCCCCATCCCAGGGGTGGTGCTTGTGGTCGCTTCCAGAAGGCCTCGCGGGGCAGCAAGCAACCTACGAGCCACCAACCGCAGGCGACTCTTGTCAACGTAAGGAGGTCGTTGCGCCTTCCTCATCGCTCGCTGGATACGCTCGCTGGACACGGCTTTGCCTGCCCCTCGCTTCCTGTGCCCGTCCCCGTCTTTCTCACTCCTTCGAGCACGAGCCCGTGGACTTCAGAACAGAGAAGGCGGCCTGGCCGGGGTGTGGCCATGGGATCGGGGACCACCTCCCCGCTGCAAAGAGGTCATGACATTATGGCTCACCCCCCCCCCCATGAGCTCCGAGAAACAGTGCTGGGAAGAGGACAAGCTTTGTAAGCACTGAGAAATGAAAAGGGGTGAGTTTGGAGCAACGGTGCTCTGCGGAGTGACAGGTATAGATGGGACAGTTGCAAAAAAAAAAAGGTGAAATTTATTCCTCATTCCACTTCTGAGAAAGATCGCCAGCTGTTACGGAGAGCTGCCAAAGCGGACAGAGCCACAGATGTGACTTCTCAGGGGTCCTGATGCTTGGAGGGCAGCGGCGAGTGGACAGAACGGGGGCCACAGAAGGAGAAAGGCCAGCGGTGTTCGAAAGACCTGGGCTGGAGGTCCAGCTCGGCCACTTGGCGGCTGGGCGACTTCATGGAGGTCGCAGCTTCAGTTTCCTCCTCCGCGAAACGGAGATCGCCACATCCGCCTCTGAGTTCGCGTGACGGTCGCAGACTGCGTGGAAAAGGCAGACACAGAGCAGTGACACGCTTGCTAAGCCGTGACCCCAGGGGGTCGCCGCTGTCCGGACACTCCCCGCCACGGAGGCAGGGAGCCCGCTCAGCACGGCCTTGGGGAAGCTCCTCCACCCTGCTGCCGGCACTCGGGGCTTCGCTTACCTCTCTGAAAATTAAATTAAAACTTAACAGTACTACCATTGTGGCTTACGCATGGCCGGCCTCGCCAGCAAATCGTCTTTAATATCCACCGCTGACAGGATGGAATTAGCTGCATTTTTTTTGTTGTTGTTTGTTTGGGTTTTCTTTTCATGCCCTAACTTTTATTCTCCCCGTGTAAGCTGGTGTTTAATCCCACCCTGAGAGCGGGGGGATGGGAGGGGCGCTCTTAAGTAGGACAGAAAGTGCAAGGCGAGCAGCCAGCGGTGGCGGGCTTGGTGGGGAGCCCCCGGTGAGCTCCCCGGGCCCCGAGTTGGCCAACACAGGTTCTGCAGGCAAGAGAGAATCAATGAAGAATTATCGTTAAGCCTCCTGATCATTATCCTCATTAGAAGTAACCGGAGCCCGGCCGGCCCGAACGCAGCTCTAAACCCTGCTAAGACGGGGGCGCGCGGGGGAGGAATCCGCCGTGTGTAATTTCATGATCCTGGAAACAAGTCCGCATTCTTCTTTGTCTTTGGCCCAAAGGAGAGGTGACTCCTGACGCAGCGGGGCTCGGAGGAGCAGAACCGTGCCCACCAAAGAGGAGGGCCGAGGCCGGCCGGGCAGGGAGGGCTCGGCGGGATTTGGAGGCTGTGCTCTGCCTCCCCTGCATGGAATCACTCCCCTTCCTCCACACTCCCATCGAGGCCCCTGCGGGCCCTTCGGAACCTTCCAGAACCTTCATGTGCATTACAGGAAGGAGCCCCCTTCTCCAGGTCGGTACCGCCCTGTACTCAATGTGGCGGGCAAGTGGGGAGGAGGCTGGATTTCCGCCTCCTGCAGCCCCCTCGGTGGGCCCTCTATAGAGGCCTTCTCGGCCGCCCCTGCCACGGTGATGGCCTTCCCACGACGCCCGCTCATCGCTTTCCACATAAACCTCACTCGCAGGCGGTCCCCCGAGCTCCCAACCCTGCCATCACGGACTTCCTGTCACAGGCCACCACCTGCACTGCAGGGAAAGCCCGCAGCCCGGCTTCCTCGCGCCATCCGCCTTCCACCCGCCCATCCCCGACTCACCGGCAGCCAGACCGGTGGCCCTGCCTCCACCCACATGCGGGCTCCTGCCAGGACAGGGAGGTTTCCGGTGGCATAGAGACAGTGCCTCACGGGCACCTTCGCATCTGCCACCTCTTTGGGTTCTCCCATCATCCCGTGAGAGAGGCAGGGTGGGGTTATGGAGGCCACTTCACAGACGGGAGAGTGGAGGCTAAGACATGGGCAATGGGCTTTTCAAACTGCACAGCTGCCAGGAACCCACTGGGCCAGGAACTCAGGACTTCTGACCTTGGGCACCTTGCTATATCCAAGGCTGTTATGGGCCGAATGTGTCCCCCACAAGTTGATATGCTGAATCCCTGAACCTCAGGACCCCAGACTGTGAAGTACTGGGGAATAGGGTCTTCAAAGAGGTAATCGAGTTTAAATCTAATAGGACTGGAGTCCTCATGAGAAGAGGAGACTAAGACACAGTCACACGCACAGAGGGACAGCCATGCGAGGGCTCAGAGAGAAGGCGGCCACCTACAAGCCCCGGAGAGAGGCCACAGAGGAAGCCGACCCCACTGACACCTCGCTGACTTCCAGCCTCCTGTGCAGAAATAAATTCCTGTTGTCTAAGACCCTCCTGTCTGTGGTGCTGGGTTCTGTCCGCTCGAGCTGGCTGGTACAAGGTTCCGCCAGGTCTCCTGGCCCTGACAGAATCTGCTCTGTTAACACGGCACGCCCTGCAGGCCCCCAGCCCCGCCTGCTCCTCAGCAGGCACTTGCTGCTGGCCCCTTGAGACCAGGACCCCACATTATGGTGGCTCTGGTGGGCGGGGGACAATGGGCCCCAACCCCATGGCTTATCCATTGAGGCCTGTATGTGATAGAGCTGAAGCCTTCTGAAGCCAATTGGAGTTTTAGGATAAGTCTTTTTTCTTGACTTGTGTTTTCATTAGAATCTATGCTATGACATCGACTTCACGTGTGTCAAGCAGGCTAGAACCTGGGGCAGGGCTCTTGGAAGAACTTGTTCTAACTTCCACTCTTGGAGTCACAGAAATGTGTGTGCACCTTGTATGCACGGAGATGCTGCAGACATGCTTCCTGGTTAGATTCAGGTGTAAGGTTATCTCTTAAAGTGACAGCGATACACCAACGCACACGTGTTTGTATTTTTGTCGTACGTATAAACGTCTAGATTTTTTTCAGCGTATGTTTATCATCAGCGTATGTGCATGCAAAAAAAGGCATTTCCCTCCAATTTTCTTTTCCAGAGACCTGTTTAGATGGCATTAAAAGAGGTTAAGTTACTATAATATGTGTCCCGTTTAACCTTGATATTTTCAACATTCTCCTTTAAAATGTTTTGAGGATTGGCTGTTAGACCTTTGAATGAGGCAGACATCTGCAAAACCAACGAACTAACTTCCACTTTTCTCAAATCCATGTCTTTGTCCGTCTTATGCGGGTGTGTCCCCATGGACCTAAGCTCAGGGTAAAGAGTATACAGCAGGCGCCTAGTAAAGGCTGATGCAAAAGCCTGGGTCCAGCCCGCTGAGTCTGGGCCCGCCTGGGAGAGTCCAGAGGACTTGCTGAGCAATAGCGCTGCGCAGGGAGGGGGCGTGTCCCCTCCTTCCAGCATCCCCTCTCACCTGGGGGCCTAGGTGCTCTGGCTGGAGTGTCCACGTTGAGGCCAGCAGAGCTGAAGGCTCTTGCACGTGTGTGTATGTGGGAAGGGCCCCAGCCTGAAGCCACGTAAAAGCCCACAGGCTCACCTGACTGTGGCCCACGTGGGTGGCAGCCGGGGCCAGCCCTGGCCGCTCCTGGCTTTCTGGGACGCGGCTCACGAGAACGGAGCCCATGGAGATGGGTGGCCTGTGTAGGATCCCTGCCGAATGCACCAGGCTGGCCTCCTGTGGAGACACCTGTGACTGGGGGCTGAGATGGCAGCAGATGGGGGGCACACAGCCTGGGGTGGGGGAGCCAGAGAGGCTTCGCCGAGGAGCCACGTTTTCAAAGAAGCTTGAAAATAAATGAGTCCCCGTGGATAGGGAACTGGCAAAGCACTTCGCAGGGTCAGCAGCCCCTCGGTCCGTCCCTGAGCTCCTTACACCCAACTCTGGGACCTTGGCTGAGTCTCCTCCTGCCCGGGCTGCTGAGCGAGGCAGGACACGCCAGGGGCTTTTCTACCAGCACCCCTGGCCAGCTGGATCCCAACCCCGCGAGTGGGTTGGCAGGTCTTTGTCGGGAGCTGCGTAGGGGGTGGGTGGGTCATTCAGGGAACCAGCAGGAAGGCAGGGGACCCTCCTGAGAGGGAAAGCAAGAAGCAAGGAGAGGGTGACTGTCCCTGAAGAGAAGCTCACCTTCCCAAGCAGCCGGCCAGGACAGAGCTGGCGGGCTCGGGCGCCTGTCCCCTGCAGTGCCAAGGCCCCACGTCAGCTCTGATGAAAGCAGCGCCTGTCCCGGCGTGCAGGGACCCCCTCCCTCCCTCCCTCCCTCCCTCCCTCCCTCCCGACTGGGCTCTGCAGTACCTGAGACGGGTCAACAACGCCCCAGCCTCAGGCTATTGGATTAGGCCACCCCTGGCCTTGCTGTCCTTGGCACAGCGGTTCCTCTGCGATTGCTATCAGCTATAATCGAATCTGGAGAGCGGCGGGAACGCGAAGACCGTGCCCAGCAGTGTGTCCTCCTGCAGACGCGGGGAGCGAGTCCTCCCACCCTTGTCAAGTTCCCCGGGCAGCTCCAACCCACCAAGGCCTCGTTTGTTTCAGCGAGTGACTCCCCAGATGCCCACGGCCAGCAGGCCCGCTGGTCGAGCCCTGCCATGCTGAGGCCCAGTCCTTCCCCACCGTGGGGCTTTGCGTCTGATGGACAGCGAGAAGGTGGCAGTGGCCGACCGTGGCTCCTGCCCCAGTCCTGCTCGGTGGGAGCACGGGGGAGCACAGAGTGGGCTCCACATGTGATCTGTCTGTGCTCCAGAAGGATTCGTTCACTTATCTGCCTGCTAAACAAGGGTGGATTGCACACTCTACCACGGGGCACCGCCAAGAACGAGAGGGGGCGCCTGCCCTCCAGGGCTCACGGTCCAGAGTGGGCAACTCTCCACTTAACAGCGGCTCAAACGGCACAGAACGAGTATGACAGACACCACCACGATGAGTGAAAGATGGGGGCCTCACAGGCATTCTGGAGGACTTCCTGGAAGAAGCTACATGTCAGATGAATCAAAGGCCAGCCAGGTGGTGAGGGGTGGGTATTGTGACAAGAGATGCTACTCAAGGTCCTTCAGGCAGAAACGTTTGAATTGGCACAAGATTCCTGTGACAAACAAGAATCGGAGGTCACACCCTCGGTGTGGGACAGAAGGAAGGATGGGATGGATCCTCCTGTGTCCTCTCCCAGCCTATGTGATGAGGGGAGTGGCTCCCTCTGTGCCAGAAATGGGGACGTGAGGAGGACGAGGTGGACCAGAGGGAAAGGGCAGGCGGGCTGCAGCTGCGTGAGGGTGGGAGGCCGGGTGCTAACCCACCCAACGAGGCGACTCTGTGCCCTGGCTCACCGTGCGCTCTGCAGGGCGCCCATGGGCGAGGCCAGGCAGGCTCACACGTCACATCCACCCGGGGTCCGGAGTCCTCCCCAGGCACGGGCCCAGCGGGGTCCCGGGCCCAGGGGCTCGGCCGTGAAGGAGGCCAGATTGTCAGGACATGCACGGACCCCTGGGAGCTGACACTGCAGAATGGGGAGGCAGGTGGGTTCAGGGAAACACAAAACCCAGGGTGCGCCAGATCAATCCAGGTGGGACCAGCACACCTCCCGTCGCTCGCCTGTCACTCACTCTGGTGAGGCCACTGGTGAAGCCAATAGGAGGCGGGACCCTAGAGCCCCGTCACCTGTGCCCAGGTCCCAGCCCTGGTCACCCCGGGGACGTCACTTAACATCCTGCGCCTTGCACACTCCTCATTCCTCAGCCACACAGTGGGTACGACGCCGCGCCTGCCTCAGGGTCAGTGCGCACACGTGCCTGCCACTGCAGTCACCTAGAATGGTGCCTGGCACCTTCCTAGTGACTCGGCACTACCGTGCCGTCTGCCGCCGGCGCCCTGGGCTGAGAAGGATTCCAAGGCCGCACCGTGTTCTGCGGGACAGGGAGCGGGGGGAACGGGGTGCGACCTCTGCTTTGTCACCCCGTCCGCTCTGCCCCAGGGACGGGCTGTGCTCGGAGCTCCCTGTCATACTGACCACTCCTGCCATGCCTCTGGCCAGCCTCTCCGCCGCCCACCTCCTCTCACCGTCCCTCTGCTCTCTTGACCATTCGTCCGTCCTTGCCGTCACTCACAGGAAGTGGAAGGATGACGTCTGGACAGAGGTGGCAGCAGTGGATTGGAGGGGAGGGGACGGGGAGCCTCTCTGCCTCGCTGTGGGTCTGTGGGCACGTCACACCCGCCCCCCAGAACAGTGAAGGGCAGAGAAAAAACCCTGATAATGAGACCGAAGTGGACCTTCTGTGTTTGAGGCTTGGCGCTTGGGGACCCTTTATTTAGCCTAATCCTCCCTGACTCCTGGGGACCCTCTGGTCAGTCAGCTCTCACCCAGGGAGGGGAGATGGCCAGGGAACGAAAGGGCCCCTCGGCATGTGAAGTGGGGTGACCTGGGCTCAGCCACCTTGGATTCCAGACCCAGAGCTGCCTCCTGCTGGCTGTGACCCTGTGTCAGTGTCAGGCCTCAGAGCCTCAGCCTCGCTTCCGTCTTCCTCCTTCCTCTCATCTCCCTGCTGGGGCGGCCAGGCCAACCCTCATCCCCTAGGACCTCCCCTGCCATCCCCCTAGATGCTTCTCTTTGGTCAGCTCCCGCCCTCACTCCTAAAACCAGCTGAAGCCTCACCTCTTCCCGGCAGGCCCTGAACCCCCCGACCACTCCAGCCACGTACCTTTCCCATGAACCTGCCCATCTGCACGCACCTGAAGTGGCCTTCCCCATCTTCCCTATGCGTCAGCTCCCCTCCTCCTTCAAGACCAGGCGAAAGCTCTGTACCTCGGGGTGCTGCTTGCCCCCGCTCCTGGCATCGCCGCGGTCATTGACCCACACGGTCCAGTCACGGGCACCAGAGTTCAAGCCCTGGCATTGCTGCCTTCCAACCCCTGTGACCCTTGAGCCTCAGCATCCTGATCTGTGCGATGGGGGCAGGGAAGCTGGTACGTTCCCCCCGTGCGGACGGGCTGCAGGAAGAACTCAGCGCCGACGCCTGGCCTATAATAACTGCTCACTAATAATGTCCCTGTCACCACACCGTGTTATTTATCATTCCTTCACGTGCTGCTCCCTGCCCTCACCCCCACGCCTGCTGCAGCCCCATGGACCCCCAGAAGAGCAGCTAAGGAAGCAACACTCTTAACGCACCTTGTGCAGCACTGTTGAAAACTATTTTCACTTGCGTGCATCCATTTTATTCCTCCCGTGTGACCCTGTGACCCCGTGGGACAGACGGGGCAGCAGGCACATTGAGGACCCCTTGTCAGATGAGGAGAAAGTGCCTTGGCTATCCACCGAGCCCTGGTCTTCTGCTCGGCCCGACACCCAGCTACACGATCTACTCCTAGTGATGCAGGGGGCAGAAGGCAAATGTCCAAAGCAAAGAAGGGGGGGGGCGCCAAATGCTGCAGGGTGACCGTGGTTACGTCCAGGTCCCCTCCCCCATGATGACAAATTATCAGGCAGGGTGGCACCTCGGGTGGACTCTGCAGGTGAGTGGCAGGGAGAAAGAAGGCTGGAGAGGACTCAGTCCAACTGGCTGACCAGATCATTCGGATCAGAACCCCCACTGGGGCCACCGAGGCTCAGCGGACTTGTGCCGTGGGGAGCGCTTAGGGACACCTCCTCTGCTCAGGTGGAGGTGTTTGTCAAACTTCATTGGGTGTAACAGCCAGTGCGATTATCGTCCCCATTTTATAGACGAGGTAACTGAGGCTCAAGGGAATGAAACAACCTGCCCAGACCACGCCGTTTGCAAAGGGCAAGCAGCGGGGATGCCTGGACTGGTCTTTCTCCACTTTCCACTGTGTCACAGCTGATGTGACAGGCCCAGCAGCTGTCCCACAGACCTGTGTCCGACCTGCAGGCTGTTCAGAATGGGGTCCTGAAACATCCACAGGTGGGACACGTCCCACATGCGAGAGACGCCACCACCTCGAGCAGGAACGGCGTCCATCCTGGAAGCCTCGTCAGCGCAAGGAAGGCCGTCCACCTTTAGAGTGGAGGCTTCAGAGCTCTGAGCGCTCCCTACATGTAGAAGGCTCCGAGGGCACTCAGCGGCCAGTTCTAGACCCAGAGGCACTGAGTGCGAATTTGCCATAAATACTATCACATCTCTACGGTGATGTCTCCCCGGGCCAGCGACGTGATGTCACTTCAGCACATCATAGTTTAAAAGGGTGTTCCTGTGCACATGTTGGCTCATGCACCCAACACCTACTAGGGGTCCCCCACGTTCTGGCCACAGGGATAGGCGCCAGCACACAGTGGGACACAGAAAGAGCCTTCAGCTTCCTGGAGCTGCTACACGGGGATGAGGGACAGGCAGCCAACGGGCATCAGCCAGCACTGTCTAATTAGAACTGCGTGAAGGAGACCCAGAGAGCACGGTGACGGAGAGGAAAGTGGGGTCTGGGCTGACCGCTCTGAGAGGCGGCCACTAGCCTGAGCCCTAGGGGCCATCTTGGATCCTCACATCTCTCTCTCTCTCTCTCAGGCAGGTAGACCAGGGATTATTTATTCCCATTTTACAGAAGAGAAAACCTAGGCTCAGAGAAGTTACATTGCTTACCCAAAGCCACACAGCCAATAACCAGCAGAGCCAGGGCTCAAACGTGGGCTTCCGGGAACCCCAGCCCAGGGCACCGTCCCTTGTACCTTCACCACCATGCATCTTTCCTCTGCAAATGGCTCTGTAGAGCGGGAAATATACAGAGTTGACATTTAAAAGCCTGATGCTGGATGGGGCACCTATAGTTGAAAAGGTATTGGTTTTCCACTTCAAAAGCATCCTGGGCCATTCTGCCAGCGAAGCAACATGCCCCTAGGATGCTCGAATGGTCCCTGGACCACGTCCCGGCAAGGGGCGTCCTCAAAACTCACGACCCGTCAACACCTTTTTGAAGATGTCACCACACCAGGTTTTAAAAGCCACTGACAGTACAAACAAGACTCCGCAGAGGATGCCAGGGGGCCGTGTGTGTGCGTGTGTGTGCGTGTGTGTGTGCACGTGTGTGTGCACGTGTGTGCGCATGTGTGTGAGCGTGTGTGCATGTGTGTGCACGTGTGTGCATGTGTATGTGCGTGTGTGCGCACGTGTGTGCGTGTGTGTGCATGCTCGTGCGTGCGTGTGTGTGCGCACGCGTGTGTGTGCACGCTCGCGCGTGTGCACAGGCGCATGTGCGGCGCCATGCCTGCCGCTCAGTGTTTTCCTGCTTACGGTGACAGGGTCAGGGAGGAATTTTCTGTGACTAATTAGGTTTTAACTTGCCAGAGAGAAAGTGGACGTTGGCAGCCTATTGTAAAGAGTGAAACAAAGTTTGAACTAGAGTGAACTTCATTTCCTTTGCACTGAAAGGAAAGAAAGATTAATGAAATATCCCCAAATCCATCCTGTTAGTTTTTATTAAATCAGCAAATGAAATTTAACCTCCAATTCTGTTCTAACGTCCTTTCCTGCAGATTGGGTTTCAACGAGACTAAGTAAAATAGACACCCTCCCTCTAGAACAACATTTCGATATGAAAATTGCATTATTGCCGTCAACATCGGGTTACCCGAGGAACAAGCCACTTGGAAAACAATTATTTCCGCACGATGTAGAAGGACACCCATTGATTGCCTCGAATGTCGGAGATGTTCTGGTTAGGGTATTTCTGCACGGTCACTTCTCACCTCTTTGCTAAATGCTCATAAAAAAAAACAAAACAAAACAAAACAAAACAAAAAAAAACCTCGGTTGAATTTTATGTCCGGGCAGCTGGGATGCTTTCATCTTCAAACAGGGGCGAGAATAGGGAGGAGCGAGAAGACAGCCCGCGGGGATCCATCCGCCAGGCGCCTGTGGTGTGCCGGGCACTGAGTCTCTCCCCTGATGTGTCCTTCCGCTGATGCTTCAAGCGACACCACTTTCCCAGTGTCAGATGAAGAAACTGGAGTCTTCGGAAGGCCACGCGAATTCGCTAAGGTCACAGAGCAGCTATGCAAGCTCATTCATCTAACCTGCAATGGTTCCCTGGCTTTCTCGCAAGGGAGTCTATATGTCCCTTTGTCCCTGCAATGGACAAACGTGGACAAGCTAAGCATGACCATATGCCGGGGATCCCGAGGGTCTCGGGAGCCTCAGGCGTCCATGTCCACACGCTGGGGACAATTCTTGCAACTTCTGTGCAGCCCTTGCCTTTCACGACGTCTTCCATGGGACCGTCACATGACCGCCACAAGAGAGGGGATGCTAATGTCATTTTATAGAGTCTCAGAGAGGGGCAGTAACTAGTCCAGGGCCACAGAGACTAAGTGGTCAGCCTCTGGGTTCTGGAAGAATCTCGTCTTTGCAGTGCATCCACGGGCAGCACCGATTATGCCTGTACTGTACTTCTATGTCCCGAGGGGACAGTGGTGACGGGGCGGGGGGGGCGGGGACGGCACATTTAGGGCTACTTCATAAGTGGTTTCCACGTGAGTCACACAGAAAAGAAGCCAGTTTTCTTCTCAGCGTCCTGCTGTTATCAGATTAAAGGAAAAGGGACAAAATAAGAAAAGGTGGTTCGGGGAGTTTCGGGAACAACTTTTTCTTTCTGTAGGATGGAGACAGATCGTGGGGCAGAGCGGAGCAGAGCTTCCTCCGAGGCCGGGAGAAGCTACCGGACTCAGACCTCCACTCAGAACGAGGCTCCATCGGCTCTCGCCGCCCTCGGATGGCACAGCCGCCTTCCGGAGACGTGAGAGGCTCGTCGCTGGAGGGCAGCGAATGGACACGAACTGGCCGCTTGGCGAGCAGGCTGTGACAGGAGTGCGGCCCACGCTTCCGTCCTTCCAAGACTCTGTGCCTTACTCAGAAAATGTCACATCTGCGTTTATCTCCAGAGCATGGCCCGGGGCCCCCAACAAGGCCAGCACGGTGCAGCAGGAAGCTCCTTCAGCAGACGCGACAACGAGGAGACAATTCTTCTCATCCCGACCTTGATCTGGGATGGAGCGAGGGCAGGGCTGTCCCGCCACTGACTGCCTGGGCAGGCCGCTGGCATCTGTGAGCCTGGGCGACCTCCTCTGGGAAAGGGGACGATGGTAGGTCCTTCCTGACCAGATGGGGAGTCATAGAGGGTTGAATGAGAAGGCGGGTGCAGGCACCTAACACAGCACCAGGCACACAGTAAATGCTCAATCCACGTGGACACCGACGGTCAGCCAAAGTGTCAAGAGCTTTCCTTCCCCTGAAGCCGGCACCTTCACGTCTGCGCCGAGGGCCCCCAGACGTGAGCACAGCGCTCAGGGGGCGGGTGATAGCCATCAGAACGCACGCTCGAACAGAACCCCTTAGATTTCCGAGTGCCCACAACTCCATGAGCTGCGTAGAATATTCGCGGCGATAGCCAAGGAGGCGGCCCCTTGGCCGAGGCTCCCCCAGCCCGGCCTCTGGAACTGATTAGTGGGAGCCTCTCCGAAAAGCAGAAATAAAACGGTGCCAGGGTGGATGGACACAGGCCGGGGAGGACGAGGACGACTCAGGTTTCCAATCCCGCGGCCCCCCTCCTCGCCCCTCCCGCCCTGGAACAAAGTCTTCTCCCGCTGTCAGTAAACCTGACTCGACAATCGTCAAAGGGAATCAAACAAGGCCGTAATGAAGCCTTTAAAAGATGTCAGAAGAAGTCAGAATCGGTAGAAATCTACTACGCTCCGCTCCCCACCCATCCACCCCTCCTCCCCCTCCAGGCCCTGAATTAGTATTTAAATCTTTTCAGAAGGGCTCCAGAGGCGGATTATTGAACTTGCTGGCAGGAATGCACGGAGGGAGGGTCCCCGTGTTTATTTTGGGTATTCCCTCCTCACCTCCTTACTGTAATCCCCAGACCTAATTGGAGGGAGGGTTATTGGGAAGACACTGATTAGCAGCCCTGGCTTTTCCCCCTCCTCATCCCCAATCCCCAAATCAGAGGAGAGAAGCCCCGGGAAGGTGGGTCCTTAGCAGAAGGTGCCTGCTGTTTTCTGCAGGCTGAGGGGTGAGGGGAGCTGGCTCAGACCACCAACAGACAGAGGGGCTCCAGACACCCACCCTTGCTTTATCAGAGGGGCCTCCGCGGGCTAAGTGGGTCCCTCCTCCCGGCTCGTAAAGACCCCAGCTGGGGGCTTCTCGCCATGGGATGCCTCTTTACAGCACGAGGATTTAGCACAGAACAGAACTGAGGTAGAAGCAGAACATCTGGGCGCAGCTGGTTTGTGGGGGGCAGCACCACGCTCAGGGCTCAGCTCCTCAGACTTCGCCCGTGGTGACCTGATTCCTGGGTCCAACTCCTGCCGGGGACAGAAGGGGCGAAATGCATATTTGAGATCATCACCTATGTGCCAAGCCCTGGGCTGGGCAATTTATAAATGCCTTTTAATTTAATGCCACAGAAAGATGCCCACCCCCACCCCACATCTCCACTGCTCCAGCACGACCACCCCATTTCTGCTTGGGTGCCCCAGATCCTCTCAGCGTGGCTCCTCCAGGGGGGAGGCGCTCCGGCCAGGTAAGGAAAATGCTTGTATCCAGGTGTGGTGTCATCTATGAAGCATCTCTGTCCCCTTCCAGGGTCCACCTTCCAGGGTCCATGATGGGCATTCCTGTGTCCACAGGCACACCAGGGCCTCAGGCTGCCCACCTGCTCATCCCCAGAAACACCAAGACACCCGCTTTCTGGACGCCATTGCCAGCTTGGAGGGGAGCATTTGGAGACAATTCTACTGCTGTTTCCTTTCTGGCCACAGAACAGAATGTCCCCAGCTCCCCTGGGCTGAGAGTCTTCTGTCTTGAGACCGAGGAGCTGGTCTGTTAGAAGCTGGAGGTCAGAGGTGGGCCACAAAGGGTGTCTCTGCCTGGGCCTGGCGGGGTGGCGTGGCTGGGGGACATAGCTGGGTCACTTGATGTTTCCGGCTACTGCCCCCTCATCTGGGGCCTGGAGGACCTTGACGACGTGCAGGGCCTGGCACGTGTTTGCAGCGTCTGAGTGGAATTCTCCCGGGAGGTGAGAGGTCAGCGAATGTTCTGGAAATGCACCGAGGCGTGGGGACGGCGGTTTGCTTGCTCTTGCTCGGATGGGGACAGCGTCCATCCTCCAAGCAGCTTTCTGACCTTGTGCAAAACGACTGGGCCCAGTATCACCTGCCCGCACCAGGTCCAGGCAGGGAGGGCCTTAAACGTTGTAACACCAAATCTTCCTGGAAAGTTAAACCTGATTCTGGGGGCAGCCACGAGACCACTGCCCCGTGACCTTGGGGAGGGTCTGACCTTGGCTCTCTGTTTCCCCAGGTGTTCCTAATTCCACCCCCCCCCCACCCAGTTCCACGGGGCCCTGCGGAGATCACCCACACGGGGCGAACCTTGAGGGCGGGCGGTCATCACCACCAGCAACGGGACGCGATGGTGAGGTCGGTCCCGGGGAGCCCAAAGCCTGCCGTGGGAGCAGCGTGGGTGACGCACGTGTGAGGGGGACTGGGGTCAGGAGGCCCCGAGCGGTGACCCAACCGTACTGCTGAGCCACCCCCCACCCCGGGCCGCCGGGTTCTCATCCCCCGACGGGATTGTCCAGTTCAAGGACCCGCCTCACCGGTGGCCGGACTGTGTCCTGGAGACGCCGGGCGCTTCTCCCTGGACCGGCATTCTCCAGTTGGGTGAATGAGACCGTAGGTCTCCAGGGTGGGCCTCTGCCAGGTAAGGCGACCTCGGGCTTCGTTCCAGGGGGTTTTGCTTAGAAGGTATGGGAAGAACGTACTCACAACAAAATTTCTCTGGAAAGCAGATCCCAGCCATGGCTTCCAGGCCAGCGACCGGGGTGAGATCAGCTTCCAGGAGCCACCTGGAGTGAGAGGCTCTGCTCGTGATATGACCGTGATTGTCAGGCTAGTCCCATTCTCCCCCTCTGCGAAGGGACTGGTTTTGTGGGAAGCGCTCGGGGCATCCTCTGCAGGGTAGGGAGAGGCGGGACTTTGCAGTCGGACCGCCCAATTCCGATCCCAGCGGCACACCTTACTCGTTGTGTATGACCTCGGGCCAGACCCCTCGCTTCTCTGAGCCTCAGTCTTCTCATCTGTGCGCTGGGGATAATGGCGCCTTCTCCTTGGGTGGTTGGTAGGTGTAGCCAAGGAGAGAACGGAGCTCATCATTTAAACGTCCTCCTCTAACCCACCACTAACTCGTCTGGCCATCCTGCTATCCTCAGCAGCGCTGTTTGATCTCGGGCACAGTGGGGACCTATGCTGGCCCATCACTTCACTCCTCCTCTCGTCCATTCACTGAGCAGCAAGTGTTCATTGAGCACGTATTGTGTACCCATCCACCCCTGATCCCAGGGATGGAGAGATGGAGAAACCTCACATCTTGCTTTCAAATGATCATTTTCTAGAGGAGAGAGACATGTGAGCAATGATGAGGGTGCAAATCGTGATGGACCCACATCCCAAGGGCCCAGGAAACACGAGAAGAGCCACCCAGCAGGGGGTTCAGATGCCATGACCCCCAAAAATCTCTCTACCTGCCGGTGGAGAGGAGGGACCGGGAGGAATTCTCTCTCAGTCCTGTGTTTGGAGGTCTTTGCCTGAGTTAATAATACTCTGTATAAATGGAGCGTCTACACCGTATCATCTCTGCCACTTCTATGCAGAGCACCCCAACGTCCCACAGGGTTCCTCCTCCCGTGAGCCCCTAGCCATGCCCCTACGCGACATGTGACACTGTGATCCATAAGGCATGCCCAAACTGCACTCACCATTCTTCTTTTTTTTTCTACTTCAAATAGATAACTAGGAAATATTCTGATGTCTATAATGTTTGCTTCCAAATAATACGAAAGAGGAAGTAGATGAGGGAAGGGATGAGATGGAAATGAGTTTAGGCCGATGGATAGTGGGGCTAAGTGATGGGTACATAACGATTCATTGCACTATTCTGGCTAATTTGGGTATATTTAAAATTCTCAACAATGAAAAGTAAAACAACAATAACAACACCCAACATAAAACAAAATATGCCTTGTAATTCTACCCTTCATACCTACTGTGACTAGACGAGCCCTGCCAGGCACCCTGTGTCCGTGGGAGATGGCCGCCGTGGTCCTTCTCGTCTAAGTGTTAATGTCTGTACACATTAAATGCATCCAGTCCTACACACGCTGTCTGTGTTTCCATTCAGGTAAGCAGAGATGTGATCCTGAGCTCCATGGACGTTTGTGTGTCTCCAAGCATGCAGTTCATGTTTCTCGCTTTGAACCCCAAATAGTGAGTTTGCCGCCTCGGACGTGGCCTGTGAGAATTAACGGAGGACACTGAACATGGTTTGCAGCATGCAGTGTAACGGACAGCGGCTAGGAACCTGGGCGGATTCGGACTTAAGACCCACGTATCAGTACTGGCTCCGTCACTGGTGAGCATGTGAACTTGGACAAGCTGGGGAGTCACGTAACGTTGGCAGTCGCAGTTTCTTCACTGTGACTCACTCGCCATGCCTAGGGGTGTCCTCCTCCGCCGGCCTCCGACCACAGCGCCTGCAGTTAATGTTGGGTGAGAACCCACAAGAGACTCCCCAACAGCACCCTGAACCTAGAGACCCAAAGGAAGGCACTCCTAAAGAGAGACACTATCCCGGGATCCCCCCAAATCTCCCCTCTCCACGGCCTTCCAGCTTTCCTGTTCTATCCCTCCTCCCTACACACACACACACACACACGTGCACACACATGCACGCACACACATGCCTTCGCCTACTCTTTTAGCAGTCTTTTTTTTTTTTTTTTCACACGACAGTGAGATTTCACAGACACGGGGAATTCTGGAAAAACCGGTTACTGATTTCTGGGGGACTTCTCATGAGCCCTGGGGCCTCAGAAAGCTCCCAGCATATTAAGACGTTTGCCAGGGAGACGGCAGACCAGCCCCCAGAAGCTCATACGATCCCTTCCCTTCCTCCTCGGCAGCAAAATATCAGGGAAAGGGCGGGCAGGAGGGCGAATTATGTGAATAAATGCGGTATTTTATGAAATACAAGAAGAAAAATGCTCTAAAACCCATAATCATAAACACAGCATATGGAAAAGGGAAAGAGTGGATTTTGAGTCAGAAGCGTCTTTTATCTACTCCCACCCCTCCCCTTTCTGGTCAATATTAGATACATAATCAGAGAAATGCTTAAATTTCACCCGAGGCTCACATGAGTTGGAAGCTTAACTTTTTTTTTTTTAAAGAAATTTCCGAGCATCCGTTCTATTGCAAGGAGGATTTTCTTTCTCAAATGCTTTCACCTGTCAAAAGCCCTCCGTCCAGAAACTTAACAGATCACTCTGCTCTCTACTTCCACAGAGCAGAGGGGAAGGGAGGCCACGTGGACGGTCTGCAGACAGCCGTCTGGCATCGCCCACGGGCCAGCCTTACGGAGGAGGGTCAGTCACCGACAGCACAGAGGCCCTGAGCCCTGCGCCGGGGCGCCAGCCAGGGGGCCGCAGAGCCAGCATTTGTGCGACCCCAAAGCCCAGCGCACACTGCCTGCATGTACGGCACTTCCCATTGACTAGGTCCCCCGAAGAAATGCAGAGAAACTGGGGTAGAGGGATGTCTCCCCCCCATCACCCCAGGCTGATGTTCCCGGTTTCCTTCGTGCTTCTCTACTTGTCACTCCTCTCCTAGAAACAGCCCCGCGAAGACACCGCTTAGTCGCTTTTTCCTGTTTGATCCTCCATCCCTCCCTCCCTCCCTCCCTCTCTTCCTTCCTTCCTTCCTTCCTTCCTTCCTTCCTTCCTTCCTTCCTTCCTTCCTTCCTTCCTTCCTTCCTTTCCTTTCTCCCTCCCTCCTTCCCTCTCTTCCTTCCTTCCTTTTCTTTCTCCCTCCCTCCTTCCCTCCTCTCTCCTTCCTTCCTTCCTTCCTTCCTTCCTTCCTTCCTTCCTTCCTTCCTTCCTTCCTTCCCGCCCTATCTTCCTCCCTGCATATTTCCTCTCTTGATTATTAATTTTTTCTTATTTACTGAAATATTTTTCTTATTTAATAATACATGTGCATATTACCAACATGCACACATCTATCAGCTCGTGACGGGTTTATACATATCCACATATCCACAGAATCACCACTCAGTACCCCCTTTTCTTCCCCCTTTCCCCTCTTCTTTCCACGATCCATCTAAAGACTGTCCTGATCTTTCACATCGCAGATTAGTTTCACTGGTTCTTGCACGTCACTGTTGCATGCACCAGCAGTTTGCTCTTCTTCCTTGCTGTGTAGTATTCCACTGGAGGACCACGTCACTAATTATTTATCCATGCTACTGTTAATGGACATTTAACTAGCCTGTATAATATTCCTTTGAGCATTTTTTCCAACTATCTTTTGATGAATGTAAGTACTCACTTCATTTGTATATATAACCAAGGGCAGAATTACTGGGTCATGATATGCTCTTTTTGATTATTATTATTTTTATTTCAGAAGTGATAGACAGTAATGTTGAAAGTTAAATAAAGTTAAGCCTCACGTCCTCTGGACTCTCGCTGCCAGAGGGCATATCCTAACACACTTTCTACTTTCTCATATAACACACAGGTACACGTGCACCACACACATATAGTATTCTTCATTTCTTTAACTTTTTTAAAAAATTAAACAAAATAATATTGTTCTATAGCACTACTTGTGACTTGCCTTTTTTTTTTTGCTTAAAACTTGTATATCTTGGCCATTGCTCCAGGTTGACACATATGAATCTACTCATTCTGTTTAATAGCTGTCTAATATCCCAGAATATGGAAGTAAAAATTATTTATTCAACCTGTAGTCTCTTTTGATGGACGTGATTTCAGGTTTTTTAACCTTGACTCAAATTGCTGCAATAAAAACCTTTGAGACACATGTCATTTAGTGCTGCTGCTTTTATTTTTCTTGCAAAGCACATTCACGGAGCTGTAACTTCTGGGTTAAAAGATATGTGCATTTTCAAATTTAATGTATCCAAGCCAGACACAAAAGAACAAATACTGTGTGATTCCATTTATCTGCCAAGCGTGGCAGACACCGGCGTCCCACCCACATACCTTTGGTACTCTCTCAGTTCCGGTATATCCCAGCTGGGTCTCACTGTGGCGCCTGGGCCTCCCCACCCGAGGGGTTCTCGTGGTCCAAGAGGAGCAGATGGGCGTGCAGGGGAGTAACAGTGCGGGGAGAGCCCTCCGCCGATGATGAGCGGGAGGTGGAAGGAAAGGCCCCCGTCCCTCCCCCCACCGATGGGCCACCTCCGAGGCGTGGTCCACGCTCTCCAGAGGTGCCCAGTGGATTGTATGTCGGGACCCACAACGATAGCCTGTCTGGCGACGCACCTGCCTTTGGCTTCCCCACTGCCTTCCCTGTGCTCCCTGGGGTCATCTCCCAAGTCACCGTGGCACTTACGCCCTTGCTTCAGGGTCAGCTCCTAGGAGACCCAACCCAAGATGGCAGCGTCATGGGCAAAGCTGCGCTGGGCGCGGTGGAGGAGGCAAGGGTGAGCTGGCACACTGCACAGCAGACACAGGTCTCTGAAGCCACCTCACCTGGACAGCCTGGAAGGGACCTGTGCGGGGCACTGGCTGCGGTGGGAATGGAGTGCAGGGGTGCAGAGGTGGGGCAGGGATGGGCGCGTCTGTCTGTCAGGAGAACCAGCAAATGCAAGGGGCTGGCGGCTAGAATCTGCAAGCCTCATGCAGTGCAGGCTTCCGCCGTGGGCTGGAGACCCACCTCTGCCCTGCAGTAGCTGGGAGGGCTGGGGCCCATCGCTCAGATGCGGCGAGCCTTTCTGCTCGCCTCTGTAAATCAAAGCCGCTGCCAGAGTCCGAGGGAGCACCGCGGGAGCCGGCGTGCGTGGACGTGCCTCGCAAAGTGAGGTGCAGATGGTAGTCATTTGGGTACGTGCTTGCTTGAGAGGGTGGACATCTGTGCCTGGCTGCTTAAAAGACTGCCATTCCGCACCCTCCCCCGACACACGCAGGGCTCGGGGCCATTTGGAGCCGTGGGATTCTCAAACGAGGAAGGATGGGAAAGGCGGCCATTGCCCGTGGCCTGGATGCTGTCATTAATAGTAACGATGTGTCTGTAATGACCTTACCAACACGATCAGGGTGCTCTCCAGCAGCGCACACACACACACGTGCGTGCACACACACACGCACGCACACGCACGCACACGCACGCACACTCATACACACACGCACACACACGCACACACACACACGCATGCACACACACTCATACACACACGCGCGCGCGCGCACACACACACACACACACAAGAATTTTGTACCAATTTCATTCTTCTCTTCCTGCAAAGCGCCTGGCACTGTGCTTGGGCCACAGGAAACATGGAGACACACAATCCCTGAGCAGCTCACGTTCCGGTTGGAGACGCAGACCCGTAACCATCCAGGTGACCCTGAGCAAGTCATCTCACCTTCTATAAGCCTCAGTTTTCTCATCTCTGAAAGGGGGAGAACGCCTCTGACCTCATACAGCTGTTCAAACGATTCATCAGGCTGATCGATAGATGTGACAGAACTTGTCAGGCTCTTGCCTGGGGGCCTAGGGAATACGGATTCTAGTGGCCGCTCTGTACTCACCTTCACCCCAGCACATAAAACAGAGCAAATTCACTCAACAACCAATATGACCTATACAACGCAGGGCCCCCAGATCGGAGGGATATGCCCCATTTTACTTGTCTAGTTGATGGACGTCTGTATTGTTTCCAAGTATGGGATGGGCAGGCAGGACCTCAGCAGCAGGTGGCCGGGACACTGGGTGGCGCAGGAGGAACGACTCGGGATGCAGAGAAAGGGGTGGAAAACCGTGTTTGTGGGGATTCCCGCCACTTCGTCACGGAGTGGGAAAGGGGGCAGGTGGCGTGAAGTGGAGGAAGGAAGCAAAAGGTCCAGATCCACCTGGTGAAGGAGTCTGGACTTCATTCTGTTGAGCCACTGAAGTCACAGAGCTGAGGCGGGAGGAGAGAGTGACCCGGATGGCCGCAGGGACAGAAAGATCAGCTAGAAACGTCCTTCGCCATCCCCTGTTGCCCATCCAGTCCCTGGAGCAGACAGGGTGGGGCAGGGGCAGAGACGGGATGTAGTCAGAGCAGTCGACAGCTGACGTCAGGTTCAAAATATGTCCCCGCCAGAATGGCATTGGCACTGACCAACCAGAATGGGCATCGGCCACACACAGCCCGCACAGATGCAGGCTGGCATCAGCTTTGGATGACAAAGTGGGCTCCCCAGATCCTTAGCAATGCGATTAATCTAGAAAAAGCCCAGCTGTCTTAGAAATTTTCTCTCTATCCCAGGTAGACATTGGCTCATTTCAAAATAGCTGTTAGGGGACTCCTTGAGTGAATACTGCCCGAGAAGGTGCCCAAAGTCTGGGGGATGGTACCTATTCATACCTACAACAGCATCACCTTAAGGAGCCAGGAGCAAACCAGCCCAGAGGTTGCCCGATGACAAATATCAAACACAATGGGTGACCAGCCGCTGTTAGTGTTTGAGAATCCGTCAAAGGTTTTTAATTAAAGTTAAGAGGATCTTTGAGGAGCCTGTGGCTTTTCTGTCTGTGCGACTGTGAGATTAGTTCTGGCTGATTGATGGGTGGCGGGTGGTGGGTACCAGGCCTCGTTCAGAAGGTTGCCTTTGAGAATCCAACACGCTGACTTTTACGGTGCTCAGTTTCAATGAGGATTGCAAACGCCCTGCCCGGAAGGCTTAATCTTTGCTCTTCTTTACTTTGAGGTGAAAACCCAAAGTTACCAATTCTAATTCTTTTTATTGATTTTTCTTAGAACCCAGGTCTCCTAACCCCGAGTCTAGGAGTCTTTGCATGACCCCCCAAGGCCTTTTCTTCATTTTTTTTTAAGAAAATGGCCAGTGGTCATTGGAATGGCTGATATTTTTCTAACGTTTGCTAACTAACATTTCTGACATATTCTTACTCAGGGCTTACTTCCTAACTCAAAAAAAAAAAAAAAAAAGGCCGAATTCCTGTAGTTTTATCAGATTGGCCGAGTAGCAATCCCCAATTGAAGAGATCGGCTCCGTTTTGGAAAACTCTACGTCGAGAAGTGAAGACATAGGAATTCAGAAAATGGAATCCTTAAGGGTTGAGAGAAGACAGCTCAGCACATTTGAAAATGAAGCGTCTGCATCAGCAAAGCTTTTGCCCTGGTTTAGCCGGCCTGCTCTGCTGCGTTAAGGGCGCCTGGCTGGCACCGGACAAGGCATCACGGAGAACAAGACAATGACAATATGCTATGAAACCAGCTATGAGAGGGGCCAGGCCACGGGAGAGCAGGGACCAGAACGCTGTATTAGCTACTTACTGCTTTGGGCTACCTCGAATCTCCAGTCCGTTTCTCCCTCTTCATTCTTCAAGCCCCGTCCATGTTCCTTGCCTACAGATCTTACCTACGGCTGTTTTGCATGAGACTCGGTTGGGCAGAAGCGTCTCAACAGCAGGGCTCGACACCTTTCTCTCTGGCCTCCTGGTCCTTGGCTCCGTGGCTGGCACACAGTAGGTACTCAACAGTTGTCTGACAAATCAGCACATCAACACATGAGTGAGACAACTAGCGCAGATGGTGAACCGGAGTCCGAGACCTCTGCCAGTTGGGTCTCGGGGGGAAACTATGACAGCGTGAGCCAGTTAGAAAGCAGAATTCAATTTCTTAAAAATCCAAATTACATGGACCCTTTTCAGGCGCTGAGTGCTCCACAGCTGGAAATACTGGTGTGAGGCGGACAGGGCAACCGTGACAATTGGTTTCAGTGTGGCCTGTGACAGGAAAATAGGATGAAGGGCCATTCACACGATGATTGAGGGGTGAGCTGATTCGCTCGGGAGTTTGCTGGACTAGCTCTGGATTTCTGCGCCCGCTGGAGGATGCAGGAGAAGCAGAACGGGGTTCAGCGGCAATTGAAGGTGGCATCTGAAACCCCATTTGGGCTTCGCTTGTACTCTGAGGTTTGAAAACTGTTAGCACGCGCCCACTGGTTCCCAGTGCTTTCCCAGTGCTACCCAAGTCCGTGCTGTTCCAGAACCACAGAGAATGCAGCTTGGATGGGGCTTGAGCAGGGTGAGCAGCCAACCCGGTTGGCCTCGGACCATCCGGGTTTTAGCACCGAGAATCCTGTGTCTCGTAAACCCCATCAGTGCTAGGAAAACAGGGACAGTCACTCAAGTCTTTAGAGATTATTAGGGGGCCCGGAGAGACCCAGGCTTTCGTATGTCCACCTCTTGGGACCTCAGGCGAGGTGTCTTGCCCTCTAAACTTTGGTTTTCTCGTGTCTGAAACAGGACGACTAACCAAGTCTTGTTCCAAGGTAGATGCAATGAGCTAACGCACGCATGTATGGCACTGCACGCAGAACCTGGCTCCCACGAAGCGGTGATAAATAGTAGTTGTTACTGTGGTTACACCGAACACCTCACCTTACATACAGGTGAAGCCCAGAAGGAAAACCAACGGGCCAGGCTCTCCCAGTGGGGGATAGTGGAATAGCCAGGGCTCAAAGCAATCCTCCGACTCCTAATCCAGTGCTTTTCCTGAACCTGACCGAGAGAGGCATGGGCTCCCCTTGCCCATTGCTGGGCACTCCTCAGCACACAAGTTTAGTATAAAAGCCATTGTGACAGTTGGAGCTCTCTGGTTGCAAGCAACAGAAACAGAATCTGACTAAGCAGGAAGAAAGGGAGTTTATGGGAAGGACGTGGGGGTTTCCAGAACCGCCTGGAAAGAGGGGGTGCCAGCTGAGAACTGATTGAAGAGACAGGTCAGGCAGTCTGAGGGTGCTGCTGGCAGCAGGGACTGCAATGCAGTGTGTCGAGCTGCTGCCACGAGAATGAGTGTATTCCAAACACCTCTTCCATCCTTGAGCCCACCTGAGGTGCCCGGGGCCAGGAGAGAGCGCCCAGCTTTCTGGGGTGGGTAAGGAGAGAAAGGGAGGGACAGAGGGGCCTCTGGAAGTCATCTGCTTCTGCAGGGGGAGGGCAGACGCCAGGATCTAGTATGCCACCAAGACTGTATTCCAAAGGGGGTGCCCCAAAAGGAAATCAGGGTACCTGCAGGAAGGGGAAGTGGGTGTAAGGCAGGTGACCCCCAAACTACAGTGTCTACTCCAGCTGTGAGCTCAAGGAAGAGCGTTCCAAACCTGGAGATGGGCCCACCTCTCCATCTCTCCCTCTCTCCCTCCCTCTCTCCCTTTCTCCCTCTCTCCCTCCCTCTCTCCCTCTTTCCCTCCCTCTCTCCCTTTTCCTTATTAGAATCCGGCCTGAACGCAGCCCGGGTTCCAGCAGAAACTGCCCGAGGGGTGCAAGGAGTTCCTGTCACAGGGGTTGAGGTTGAACAATCCCAGGTCACCACCTTCTCTCGCCAAGGTGACACTTTCTCTCCCAGGGGTCACCTCCTTTGCTCTGCCCGCCTGGCTCGACTTCCTCAAAGCAAGACGCCTTGGGATGGAAACTCCATCTCTGGCTGGACGAAAATCGCGGCCAGCGACAACCTTTGCATCCATGTGAAACCCAAGTCGAATGTTCTCCTCGGAGCAAAGATGCTGCAGTTTGGGGGAACTCGCTGTCATGAAACAGTAGTAAGTGTCCCAGAACTCTTGGTGTGAACTGGGACCAGAAGCTTGCTCTCCCCTAAATGGGTCCATTTTTCACTTTCTACTTTTGCAATAACAACTTGCTGAAAACCTGGACTAATCCACATTGTTTTGAAGTCTGGGCTCTCTTCAAGAATTTTTTTTTTTTTTTTTTTTTTTTTTTTTTTTTTTTTTTTTTTTTTTTTTTTTTTTTTTTTTTTTTTTTTTTTTTTTTTTTTTTTTTTTTTTTTTTTTTTTTTTTTTTTACCTCCGATTTAACTTTCTGGGCGCCTCTGGAGTCTGGTATTAATAATAAATATTATTGCCGTGCATCCTTATTTTCCCCTTAATTTAATTAGAGAAAATGTAATAGCCCTTATGAAAACAATATATGAGTTTTCAAACCTAATTAACATGATACAAAGTGCGCAGGTCACTAAAATTGTTGTTTTCTCTGGAAAGCTTCCATGCAAACAGATAAAAATGAAACTGCATTTCATTCCGCAGCCCAGGCTCACGGGCAGCCCCGAGATGACAGGCTCTGGCCCCAGGGGCTCTGTCTGCCTGGTAATAAGTATTTCCCTTTTGTCACAAGTCAAGGGAGAGCAAGAGAGATAGGCAAACCTTATCAAATATGCTGAGGGGCGTCAAGTCAGCCGTGACCGGGGTCCAGCCTTCGACCCTTCCCAATCCTTAAGCCGAAAAGCAGCCCAGATGTAAAGGGAGCCCGCCCTCCCGCGTGGCCGTGTGTTCCGCACGCAGCAAACCCCTCCTTCGTTCCCGGTCAAGGCTGGCCTGTCCCAGGCAGGCGCTGGGCATCCTTCACCCTCCTCCAGGGCGTCTCCCTGGGCGCTGGGGTCTAAACTGTCACCGGGGGAGGGTGGGGGGAGCGGGCAGAGGCCCCAGCTCCAAGCCTGACTCTTAGGGTTCCCTCCGAGGCCGAGCAGGAGGTGCTGTGGTTGCTTGCTCGCTTGGTGGAGACAACAGCACCCCTAAGTGCCTGGTCGGGGCTCCTCCAGGAAACTCTCCAGGCTCCCCAAAGTGCATGCATGGGCCATTTCTCGGGACACAACCCCCCTTCCTTTCAGCAGCGGTCCCCCCGTCTGCCAGGAGCTCGCCCCACTTTCCGCTCCTGGGTTCAAACTCAGTTTTCCTGAGGCAAAGACCTCTGTGAGGCTGGTCCGTGAAATGGACATAGTAAGAGTCTCTCCCATCTAGTGCTGGGGGACGCTTAAACTGCCTACTGTGTGCTATTTACAAATGTCACTTTCGTTTTTCTCTTCTCTAGAGCTGACAACTCCCGGTCATTTGATCTCATCTGAACACGGGGTGGGACACAGCCCCCACCCCGCTCTCCTTTCTGCAGCTCATGAAGCAGCAGCTCACGGAGACCCTTGTCTTCAAAAGGGCTTCTGGAGAAGTTACTGGATCTTTGCACCCTGGTGGCATCCAGGTTAGGGAGCTGGAGGTCCATCGGGAGAGCAGGAACGTGGGTAAGGTCCCACCCCAGGATCAGAGGTTTCGGGATCCAGAGAGGAGCCAGGTTTCCTGTGCACATGCGCACACACACACACACACACGTGCACACACACACACACGCACACACACGCGTACACACACACGCACATGCACACACACGCACACAGACACACACACACACCTGTATTCTGCATTCTCATTGGTTTCAGGGAACCAGAGCAAGAACTCAGATTCTCAGAGCAACACAGGAGGTGGCTGGTGAACCCCATCTCCCAAGGGGAGTGCAGCTCCACAGAGGCGGGGCAATCCATCAGAATTCGAGGCTCACGAGTGACCAGGATGAGAGTCTGTCCCAAGCCTGCTGGTTCCAGACACGGTGCTCCTTCCGTTCTTTGGACAAATGACAGACAGGCTGTCTGATTCTAAGACACCAAATCAGAAAAGAGCTTTGTTTACAGTCCAAAGTGGTTACGTCGTCATGATAGTTGTGAAGCCAATGAAGTTTTTATTACATTATTATTATTGTTGTTATTGTTGTTATTATTAATCAGGGCATACTTCCTAAATGCATGTGTAACAAATACTTTAACTCACGCTGCAGACGCCAGGTTGCTCACGGTTACTGATTCCAGTGCTCACTGATTTGCAAGGGCACAGGGCCTCCCATGGCAAGTCTGAAGCTCCTTTAACTGAACCGCTGATGTCTGGGTACGTGGGTGTGGCTGTATGAGGTCCAGAGAAAAGAACACCCCTGAACCAACTTTTAATCAAGATGGAGGATTAATACATGTGTTTATCTCCTCTCTCTCTCTCTCTCTCTCTCTCTCTCTCTCTCTCTCTCTGTAAAGTGACAGTAAAAGAAAAATGAAGGTATGAACCCACACACAAAAAAAGAGCTGAGTGAGGAGAGGTAGGCTTCAAAAGACAAATACAGCCCATCAAGTTCTGGGTGGACAATGGTAACTGACTTAGCAGTGAGTGCCTGGCGAGATGGGCGTTAGGGGAAGCCAGTTTCAAAAAGTAGGTTAATTCGGGAACCAGATGCCAGTAGACCCAGGAAGTGAAGGCTGTAGATACCTCAAAGGGTCGGGAGCAAAGCGCGTCTTAAAATCAGAGGACTGGTCTAGGGACCATGCAACGAGTAGTCAGAGCCCCAACTTCCCTTCCCCGTCATGCTCCTGTGTGTGGCATCCGCCCCGCACGTGAGCAGAAGGTAACGCTTAGTCTCTGAAGACTCTGAACCAGGGAGGGCCGGCACTCAAGGAAGCCAGGCACAGATGAGGGGAGGGCGGCGCCATATTGCGAGCAGGGGATCGAGTAGGAGTGGGCATCCTACATGGTGGGACCCCTTCCCCTTTCCCCTCGAGGCTCCCAGGATGCAGACAGCATCTCTCATGAGCTTGAGTGTGGAGCGGGCCTCTCTGGGAAAACTGACTAGTCGGCGAAAAGAATAACTACAGCCTCTCACATTTGAAGTTCCTCGATGAAACAGCCATAACTCTGTAAAGAAGCCCACCAGTCAACAAGGCCCACCCCTGCATCCGAAGCTTCCAGTGGGCTTTGCTGTGCTTTGTTCTTAAAAATGAACAGGCAGACAAGAATCACCAGACCTTTGAGGAAAGCGCTAAAACCAGTGAACAGAACAAAGGAACGTGTAGGAAACAGAGACTTCAAAAACACTAATTAATATCCTTAGAGAGATAAAAGAGAGGCTTGCATTCAGGAACAGGATGTCTTTTATAGAGTGCTTAGAAAGTAAAACCTACATCAAATAAAAATTCTGTAAAGGGTTGGAAGAGATCATTGAGTTAACCTTTTGGAAAATATAACAGAAAGACCAAGAGCTAGAAACAGAAAAAAACAAAGAAATAAGAGCATTAATGCAGGACTTAAGATAGCGAATTATTAGGATTTTTTAGAAATTGAGAGAATTGAGAAAAACGAAAGAGGAACTATATCTAATAATATAATTATGTTTGGCGGAACGTAATCAAATTCGTTTTCAGATAGAAGTGGCTCATTGAATTCCTAGTTCAAGGTAAGACTAAAAGGTCCTTACCAAGACACACCATCAAAAACTAAAAAAAAAAAAAAATCCAGAGCTAAAGAGATCTTAAATGCTTCCAGGAGTTAGGGGTGGGGGAGTGAGAGCTGGTCATATGCAAGACTCATGAATCACAATGGCACTGAATTTCTCACTATCTGGAAGGTAAACAATGACTGAACAATGCCATCAACATTTCAAGGAAAATGACTGCCAACCAAAATTACATATGGCGATAAAGTATCAATGGAGTCTGAGGAAAGACTAAAAACAATTTTAGATGTGGAAGGTGTCGAGAAATGTACTTCCATTAACCAGGTCTGAGGAAGCTACTAGGGGACGCGCTCCACCACAATAAGGGGGTAAGCCGTGAAAGAGAGGGGACGCGTGTTCTAGTCTGCTCAGGCTGCTGTAATAAGACACCACAGACTGGGTGGCATACCATGGAAGTAAACAATGGAAGTTTATTTTCTCCCAGTTCTGGAGGCCGGAAGTCCAAGATCAAGGTGCCAGCTGATGTGGTTTCTGGTGAGCTCTCTTTCTGGCTTGCAGACAGTCACTTTCTCACTGTGTCTTCACGTGGCCTTTCCTCAGTATGTGCACAGGCAGAGAGAGCTCTCTCTCTTCTTAGGAGGCCACCGGTCCCATCAGATTAGGATCCTATCCTTATGACTCCACTTAACCTTAACTTCCTCCTAAGAGCCTTATTTCCAAACACAGTCACATCGGGGGTTACGGCTTCAACATATGGATTTGGAGGTTTACGATTCTGTCTATAGCAACGTGAAATTCATGAAATAAGTAACGTAACACAGGACTAAGGAAAGTCTCAGTGGGACAGCTAGGCGACAGATCTTGGGAACAGCCAGCACAAGAGCAGACGGTGTAAGTCTCCAGGAGTTATTAAAACAAAACAAAACAAAACAAAACAAGACAAAAGTAACAACAACTGATCAACTACCCAGTGTGTTCGAATGTCCTGAGAGAAAGTTCACACTTCTGGCAAAAATACTTGAGATACACAGGAAAAGACATTTTGAAAAAACAGGGCAATAATTAGCTACTGGATAAGCAGTTATTAACATAAGGAAGGAAATTCAGCAAGAGTTTACTATCCTGGCTTACCAGTGAACGATGTTTATATAGTCCTAGCACTAGAATTATGGAGTCCTGATTTTTTTAAAACCTGTGACGTAACTATATTGAACCTCAGTCAATGAGTTATGCTGTCTACCTATGATAATGGAATTGTTGGAGCATTGGGGTTTGCTCTGTGTAAAGCATCATCACCCCTTTACCTCCGAGGCAGCCCCTCCACTTCTCCGAGCTCTCTCCTTCCTTTAACCCCATCTCTCCCAGCTCTTCACACAGTGCTTCCTCTTTGCCTTTTTACGTGTCAGTCTCCCCACAAGACTGCCCTTCTGGACAGCACATTTACTGAAGGAGACAAAGAATGAACACGGTAAATGAGAGTGCTGTAGCAGTTTAGACGTGATAAGTGTTATGAGAGAAAGAACAGCTAGGACAGGGCAAGCGAGGCTCGGCATGCTGGAAGAGTAATCGGTCTGCAGTATTCAACAGGAAATGGGGAGCCACGGAAGGTTTTTGAGCAGAGGAAGGACCTGATCTGATTCATGAGCACACACGGACCCGTCAGGGGCTAGGGTGGCAATCCAGGTAAGAGACGATGGGGACTTGGCCGAGGTCATAGCAGTAAGGGTGGAAAGAAAGGGCTGCATTCTGGATATATTTTGAAAGAACGAATGAGCAGTAGCAATCCATGTGAGATTCTATGTGACATCAGATTTTCTTGGGGGAATCTGACAGGTAAGAACCTCGGTTTAGAATGTTGATTCAGAGATATCTGTTTCCTTAGACAGCCGCTTTCTGCTTCCTGAGAGCCACGGAATGTGAAAGTCTCTTCAATCCACCCAGCATCTTCTTGAGGATCTGGGACCTGCAGAGGGGAGAGACCCCGAGATGAGCCTGGCATCAGGACCTCCCTTTCCTCTGCTACAGGCTCTCGCCCACATCTCCTGAGGCTGCTATTGGCAGTTCTGAAGTTGAGGTCCCCCTAGACCCTCCCAGAGCCCCAGCTGGGGAGGCAGCAAGGCCTGGGCCCATCTCCTTGAACTTGAGCAATCACTCGTTTTCTGGATCAAGAGATCCAGGCCAAAATGACTTGCCTTAGGTCTCCCACAAGTAGAAAGTGTCAGCAAGAGCTGAAACCCAAGTCTTCTGCTCGCCGAGCTCCTGTGCTCTCTGCAGGGCACGGGGAGGTGTGCCTTCTGCTGCAGCCCACCAGGGTTCAACCCTCACCAGCCCCAGAGAAGACCACATGGTGGACGAGAATCGCCAGGCGATTCTGGAGAGCAGGCTTGTCAGGCTTGCTGATGCCCCGCCTCATCTTCTTGAGGCTTCAAAAGTGGGGTTCCTGGAAGGGGAGAGGAACTTTCAAAGCTCCCCCCAGAAGAAGGGTGCTCCTTCTCCTGTCTCTGCTTCCCTGCATGTTCCCTTTGCTTTCAGACACCCCCACATTTCGTAAGCCCCATCCCCTGCAGCAGCATCAGGCAATGCGCATTTATGCAAACACCTCATACAGCTTCTGCAAAGACAGTCATATGGCCAGCAGCTGGGACTCACCAGCTCCTTCCTATAGGATCTGAAAAGGAGCAAAAATCACCATGTCCTGCTTCCCCCAGCGTCCACGAACGGATCGTGGAAGAGAAACCACAGGTCCAAGTTGAATTTCTCTCTTTAAGATAAAATATGGTAGCTTTGGAGCCAGATGGATGAGAAGATGAGGCACGGCTTCTCTGCTTTCCTACATAGGATCTATGGCAATTTGTTTAAGCCCTCAATGCTTCAGATTACTACTCCCCTGTGTAAACGTGAGCTCCACGGGGCTGCTGTAAAGATCCACAGTCACGTGTGTGTGAAGCCTCCAGCCCGGTGCCTGGCACGTGGGTGGTTGCTATTAGGGCTGGGTATTAAAATCTTACCAGGTAAGGACAATTCTCATTCCTTGCCACCTAGGACTAAACATTTCTACACATTTTATGAGAAAATATTCTTTCATCACCATGTATTTGATTTGATTTGATTTGATTTGACCCCTCTAGTCATCCTATGAATTAGGCATTACTTTTATTTGAAAGAAGAGGAAGCTGTAGCACAGAGAGGTATAAGGTCACCCAGCCAAGCAGACGGCAGGTGTGGAACTGTAATCCCAAAGCACATGGCTGCCTTGCCTGTAAGAACTGACTGGGTTTGCCGCGTGAAGACTCTGTGCAGAGCCTGCGATGAGGATGATAATGACGAGATGAAGGAGGCCAAGGGGGAGGCTCAAAGAATGGCTACAATCTGTTGAGCCGTCAAGCTGCCAGCATGCACTAGCCTAGGTAGGGGCGGGGCTCAGGACCACGGTGCCTGTGTTCACGTCACAGCTTTTCCCCTCCCTGGCTGCGTGATCGGGAGTGATCTGCCTCACCTCTTGTGCATCACTTTCCTGACCTGGAAAATCATCTAATAATTGGACCTACTTCCTAGGGCTTGGGAGGAGTACATGAGATGACACACAGAATGTGCTAGAACCATGCCTGACATGGAATGAATGCCTAATACACTTAAGCTAGTTTGTCTCCATTTGATAGATCATTGGGCCCTATGTCAGCTCGTTCATTGGTGGCAACTCTTGCTAAGCAAATAAATAACCTCACAAGCCATTACTGAGCACGTGTTGGAGGCCAGGCAGTGTAATAATAGGTAAGGCATTCGATGCAGAGGGGGATGATTTTCAGGGGCACTTACTTGCCACCCAGCTGCTACAGACTGAATGTGTCTCCCCCAGATTTAAATGTTGAAGCTCTAACCTCCAATGTGATTGTATTTGGAAATAGGGTTTTAGGAGGTAATTAAGGCTAAATGAGATCATAAGGGTGGGGCCCTGATCCAATTGGAAGAGGAAGAGAGATCTCTGGCTCTCTCTTCAACCCCCACCCCATCTTCCTTCGCCCCTCACTCCCCTCCCGCTTGGGCCCACAAAGAAGTGATCATGTGGACACACTGAAGACAGCCATCTACAAACCACGACGAGAGCCCTCGCCAGAAACCAGATTTTTTTGCCAGCACTTTGGTCTTAGACTTCCGGCCTCCGGATCCATGAGAAAACACATTTCTGATGCTTAAGCCGCTCGGTCTGTGGTGTGTTGTTACGGCAGCCTGAGCTGACTAAGCTGCCGACAAAATCGGGTTCTGTTAGTGAAACAGATATCGGATGGGCAGCCACAGCGCGTCCCACTGGAAACCACGCCACACTCAGTAACGATTAAAAAGACGAGGCCCATATCAAAGATGGGGTGGAAATATGCTCTGGCAAACTATTGAGTTTTGCAAAGGCAAGTTGTAGACTAATTCATAAAGGGTAGGTAGTCAACTTATAAAAGACAGGCAAACATTCCACACGCTCACACGGGTACAAACCAATCCTATGCATTTCTGTGGGGTCTTATTGAAATATGCAATGTATAGAAAACATCGGGAAAAGTAGACTTGTCAAACTAATGTCCTTGATTACTTCCAAAGGGAGGCTAGCATGGAGAAGGTCAAAGAGGACTTCAGCTTTGTCTGCAAATTTTAACTTGTTACATGGAAAATACATTCGTGGATTGTGTTTCTGGAGGACTCAAAAAGTAATAAATTTTCCAAAAAGAGAAAGGATGAAGAAGAGGGAACGGCTGCCTTGGGGGTGATCTATGCCTCCCTCACGCACATAAAAGCCTCAGCTGGCATAATTGTCTAATGCCTCTTCAGCCCACACCCCATTACATCTCGTAAATGAAAGACTTTTTTGAAAAGGGGAAGAGAGGATGGTGAAACCCATTAGGTAGTCTGAAGAGAGAAGGGCAGGCTGTAGCAAATGAGAGCAGAAGATAAGAGAGAGAGGAAATTTGATCAAAGGCTAGGACGCAGTAGGCATCGGTGTCCGAGGCACGTGTTCTCAGTGCATTTCCACAGCAGCCATGCTGGGTATCATGTCCCTCTAGCAGAGATCTGGTCGCTCCAGCCCCCTGGCACTGCCTCCTGATGCTGCCTCCCCTGCAGAAGAGCATATGTGACAGTTAACTTAACCCTCCCACAGGTGCCATATGAGCCCCCTCTTGAGTCACTGGGCACACTCTGCCCTGAGAAGTGACACTGAGGAGCTAGTGGCAGCCCTTGGCCCCTGCCCAGTGTTCACACCCTGAGTTACTAAATGTCTTCTGTGTTCCTGGAAAGCTAACCCACCCAATCTCTGCTGGCCCAATACCAAAGAGTGGTTGACACCTTTGAGCAAGGCCAGCCTCACTGAGCAAATTGTACATCTCCTGAGGGGACCATTTCAAAGGACCAGAGGTTCTCGGGGAATATAGGTCATAGTTCAAAGACGGAGGCACCAAAAAGATCATCTCTCCAAAGGCTATTTAAACCCTTTTGGTTTTAAACTAAATTCCTTTGATGAGGAATTGGAAAAACCCAAACCACATCATTCGTAGCCTACTTCACATAAGTGGCTAGGAAGGGTTTTTTTTTTTTTTTTTTTTTTTTAATGACAGCGGGGAATGGTAAGTACAAGAAAAAGCAAAGATGTTTTATTGATGTTGTTATTTGTTTCATAGTAATTACTTCTTTAGGTTGAAAACAATGGATTCATGTGATACAAAAGGATAATCACAAGAATTAAGTCTGTTTTCCATCCCCGTTTCTTGTGTCTTCCAAACACACACACACACACACACACACACACACACACACACACACACACACACCTCATCTGCTTTTTCCTACCTCTTGAAGTAGACAATTCACACCATGCAGCATTTCATTTGCTTTTCAATTGACAATATATGAAACAAATATGCATGATGAGGTTTCCTGCCCTAAGTCTTCTCATGAGCGAGCCAGACCTCTCTCCAAGATGTGTAATCCCACACTGCCTAAATTGCAGTGTAAAGTGCTTGAATAAGGGGCACGTACCTGTCCACAGAGGCCCCCAGGGTGGTGGGACAAGCCCATCGAACACTTATAACCACAAGGCCTGACTGGCAGGTGTTAGCTCTGTTCCAAAAGTGGAAGTAAAATGCATGGAGGAAGGAAGAGTTGATTCTTAACGGAAGCATCTAGAAAGGCTGGGCCACGACCTGTCCCCGATCTCAGGCTGGAGGACATGGGCATGGAATGTTCAGGTTCACACAGGTATGAAATTGCACCTTCCCGACGGGACAGACTTCTCTGGCACAGAAGGAGCACTAAAGTGTGTCAGCTTTTAGAGGGTGTCACGTATACCCCGGCAGCAGGGTCTGGGGAAGCCTCTCTGAACACAGTACGTTCACATTTCTGTAGAAAATGCTTTTAATCATTTTTGAATCTCAAAGCATTTTGAGTTATAGAAATTCATAAAAGAACATATGGACCTTCATAAAGAACCTGCCTCAAAAAAAAAAATATTACCTCCAATGAAAAGGAGTGGGATTCAAGAAGCGATGATGAGAAATAAAACTAGTAGCTATGTTAGTAAATCTACAATAAATAAACATTGGAAAAATAAAAAAAATCATCGTTTGGGGGAATTTTAAACACAAGAAGGAACTAAAATACTTGACAAAAATTAGATGAAAATCGGGAGGTAAAAAATCAGGGTTAACACACTCTACAATTATTGTTTTGTCCGGAAGGATGATGGAAATATTTTTCCATCAAGTTAAAACATGTAAGGTCCAACACTAAAAATATTTTAAAAAATCATTTCCAAACAATTAAGGAAGGAAGAAACTAATAAAGACTTGATGTAATGCTGTGAAGCAAGAAAACAGACAAGGAGAAGCCTCCGGAAACCACAGTAAATAGAACAGAGAGCTGGGTGGTGACGTCAGCCCGGAAACGCACAGCAAATGTAAATGCATCAAACTCACCGATTGAAAGACGGAGATTTTTCAGCGTGATCTTTTTAAAACCTACCGCTACGATGTGTAAGAGAGCTATCTAACATACAGTGACACAGAAATAATGAACGTAAAGCTACAGAGACAGATACACAAAGCAAAGAAATACGAACCCAGAGAAATCTGTGTCCTAATAGTTATATCAGTTGAAACAGACTTGACGATGTTACTGAACTGTGTCTCAGTTAGTACAAAAAGCAAAAAAAAAAAAAAAAAAAAAAATCAGTGGTATGAAGAACTCTAAACTTATAAAATAGACGAACGCCGATATATTGGTCCCAGACTTCCCATTACAAGGGAAATTGTCTGTTAATGTATCTGTATTGGCCTCTCGACGCTAAGCTCCGGGGAGGGAACAAGCTGTGTCTTATTAGTAGTCACTCAATTCCCAGCCCTTAGTCTAGGTCTGACTTAGGGGGTTCTTAATAAATGTTTATTGAATAAGCCGGTGGTTCTCGAGCCCGGCTGCACATCAGAATCTTCTGGGAGTTTTTAAAAATATCGAGGCCTGAGCCCCGCCCCAGACCAATTAAAAAGGAAATCTCTAGGGGTGGGGCCTCAATATGGAATATTTTTTAAGAGCTCCCCAGGGGATTCTGATGTTTTGGCCAGGGCTGAGCACTGCTGGAATAAATAAATGACTGAATGACCAAATGAATGAGTGTCTCTTTGATTTACAAAAGAATTCATTGCAGGATTCCTTTTAAAAGCCCATTCCCATGGTGCATTTTCAAGGTAATTCGATTTTAAGAAATTTGATTTACACCCAATATTGCCGGGACAATCTATTTTGTAAAGCAAGGAACATCTGTATTATCTATCAATTTTTTTTTAAATGGATTTGGGAATATTCTGTTTCTCCATTTGGAAGGGAGCTGGAGGCTTGAGCAAAACCTGTATCATTTCCTGTCCTCTGAAAAATGCTTTCTCCCCCTCTGACACGGAGAGTCCTTTTTCCAGCTATACGAACGTGTAGATTAATTAATGAGACACTTACGGCAGTTTTGAGAAGTATAACAACATCATGGTCTCGGCTTCCTGCTGCTGATGTCATGGGCGTGACAGATGAGGACTCAAACTCAGTCCAGCCAAGGTATATGACGGTCCCCACCCCCTTTGCGAGCACTGGGCAGTAGGCAGCAGTAAGGGGCGTGGCAAACAGATGTCCAGGTGTCAGGCAGGCAGACAGAGGGGGTGCTTGCCCAAGGTGGCATCTGTCCAGTGCTGGGCAACTAGAGGACACAAGGCTTTCTGATTAAGATCAATACCTCTGATGAAGTCTCAGAGGCTGGGAAGAGGAATTATCTCAGCGAGCAGACAGCCTTGGAGCTCTGTCTTAACCGCGAGGATGATTCTCCAGCAGCAAAGCTGGGGGAAACACATTTTGGCGGAGGGAACAGTGTGAGGAGTGAAGGGAACGGCAGCAGACAGAGTCGATGCTGCTGGAATATTTCCTGGTGCTTTTCTTCCAAGGCTGGAGACCCCCGCGTGGCCACCTTATGCCTGAGGCCCATGTTACTGTCCACACGGGGGGGGGGGGCATCTGTTATTCCTTCTGGTCCACCTCTGTTTTCGTACTTGCTGTATTAGCTTCCTAAGGCAGCCGTAACCAATGACCACAAACTGAGGGGCTTAAAACAACGGAAACTTATTTTCTTGCTGCTCTGGAGGCCGGAAGTTTGAAATCAAGGGCCTGGCAGGGCCATGCTCCCTCTGACACCTGCAGGGGAATCTGCCTTGCCACTTCCTAGCTTTGGTGCCCCTTGGCTTGTGGATGTGTCCCTCCAGTCCTTCCTCTTCTTATGGTCTTCACACTGCTTCACTCTGTGTGAGTCTGTCCCTCTGTGTCCACATCTCCCCTTTTTCTAAGGACCCAGGCATATTGGCTTAAGGCACACCCTAATGATTGCATTGAACTTGACTTCCTCTGCAAGGACAACTATTTGCAAACGATGCTGGCTTGGAACTCCGACACATCTTTTAAGTGGGATGCGTTCTTTTTCCTTCCTGCTTCTAAGCAATTAGAGTTTCTCTTTGTCCCTCCAAATTCTGAGTCTTTTACATCATTCTCCCTTCTCCCCACCCATCCCTCATCACCTGAGTCACCCCCTTCAGCCACCCTGGACAGTTTGAGCAATTCGGTCCACCGCCTGGGTCTCACTTGGAGTGTCGCCCACCTTGCCTTCTGTCCCCTCCTGTCCCCACATCCCAGTGGCCAGAGCACATGGTCAACCCTTTTCCTCCGGCTGGCTCTTCCTGCCATCCCCAGGGTCTGTTCACTCAAAGCCATCTGCTCCAGGTATCGGCCTTTTAAGCAGTACTTTGCTGCCTCTGCCTCTGGGACAATTCCACCGGGCCCCCCAAATCTTCACTTTCCCCCACTGTCAATAGCGGCATCTTAGAGGTAACCCCAGTGCGTCCCCATGGCCCCTGGCCCTCTTCTCTTCTCTCCGAGCTAATCCAGGAAAAGCCCAGTCTTAACTTGTCCGGGATTCCGGCTCCCCCTTTACCTGTCTCCTGGTACATTCTTGAGTGTCTGCAGCCAAAGCTGTATTTCTTCTCTGCTTCCTTTTCCTTTTCCCCTCTTTCCTTGGCTTGCTCCCTGCCCTGTTCCTTTGTTCCTCTGTCTGTTATTTATATGACGTTGCCTTCCATGTTCTTCATCCTGTGGAGATTGCTGCCGAGGCCCCTGGGGCCCAGTGCTCCTTTCCAGCCCGTGGCTTGTACCACTCAGTCTTTGCTCAGCCACTTCCAGCTTCCCATGAGGGATGTCACCTGTTGCAGAAAGCACCTGGGCTGTGGCCCACAGGGCTCCGCGTACGATCCTGCTCAGCCGCTTTGGCAGGGCTGCTCTGTAGTGACACAGAGCTTGGCTTTGGCACCACACAGGCCAGAGTTCAGACTCTCAGTGTCGTTTGTGCAGTGTGACATTGGGCAAAGTCCTTAACCTGTCTAAGGGTTGACTTCCTAATCTGTGCAAAGGGAGACAGAGCAGCTTCTTCCTCATGGGGGCGAGAGGGTCGGCCAGGTCCCAGCAGGAAGCAGGTGGCAACTTTGAAATAAGATAACTCTAGGTTTATTCAAAAGTTTATAGAAGAAGGGCATATTTAGAAAGTGGGATTTTGCAGCCAGCTATAACTACCCTGGATAGATGAAGGGCCTATTTAGAAAGTGGGGTTTTGCAGCCAGCTATAACTACCCTGGATAGATGAAGGGCCTATTTAGAAAGTGGGGTTTTGCAGCCAGCTATAACTACGCCAGGCACTAAGAAGTAGGGGTGGTGGGGGCAGCAGTTACTAGGAGGAGAAAGTCCTAGAAAATCAGCTACCTTGAGAGAGGATTAGCGCAGTGTAGGGCCACCATCAGCTCTGCTGGTTAGGGGCCAGGGGAGTAGAGACCCCTGTCTCTCCCTCCTCCTGCTTCTGCTGCTGCCTCCTGCTGGCTGAACCCCACAGGAAGCCAGTGGGACCTGTCCGTGTGCTCCGTGGAGGTTAGCCTCCCCAGCACATGGGATGGCAAGAGGGAGGGCAAAAAGAGGATTTGGATGAGCAAGTGGATGAACCAACGGAATTTTATAAATCAAATGAGCTAAGACACGTAAGACTCAGCATCAGCATCTGGTATATAAAGAGTTCAGTAAAGGTTAGCAACTCTCCTCTCTCTAATTATTATTATTATTATTATTATTATTATTATTATTATTTTATTATTTGAGAAGGTAAAGCACAGTCTTTCCTGACTTTTATATTACCAATTCTAAATCTCTAGGAACAGAAACTACCAGAAACAACTTCCTCTTTGACTCGTTGAGGAGTGCCCGTCCACTTCCGGTCCTCTTCAGAGCACTGCCCAGTGGTCCCACCCCGATGTAGCTGATTGGATCAGGAGTGGGCACCTCAGAGGCTGCTGGCTGGTGATTGGCTAAGACCATCAGGAGCATCTTCAAGGGTTTGTATGTGAGCTGTTTAGAGGAGTCCATTCATAAGCAGGTCCCAGAGCTGGGGGGACAGGGAAGGCGGGGAGCTGAGACACCGCTAAGGTGACATAACAGAGAAGGAAACACAGACAGACACCCATTTCGGAAAGGCTCACAGGTACTTGAGAGCCAGAGCTACTGCTTTATCTCGAATGCTGGTCCAGCTCCCCCTGCGCCCGGTGGGGCAGCCCTGAGCATCCCCCACCCCCTCACTCCCTGCACCCCTGACAATAACCCCTCTTTTAGCTGAGCCCGTCCCTGTCTGCTGCGACAAGGTTTCCCAAACTCTTCTCAGACACGTTGTCAAAGTCAGCACACATGGTAAGCCGGCAGGAGGCAAGGCCACAGCCTATTTTTTGCTCCTGAAAAAAAAAAAGTGCTAAAAGTTTACGATAAAGAACACGTCCCCCTCTTTAGCTTGTCAAAGCAAGAGGGGAGAGAGGGGAGGCACTTTAAATATTGAAGGACCTCTCTTGATGATGCAGTTACTTCGTTTGTTATTTTTATAATCAAGAGGACCCACTAATATGTGAAAGGAATTTATTCAAAATAAATATTCGACAAATATTTAAAGCTGCCCTGTAGTAGAGCTTAGCCACCAGCTTGCATCCTTTCCAGCTCAGACATTCATCCTCACTCAGCAATTCTGCATACTTTTGCTTTATAATTAATTGCTATTTTTTCATCTCCTTACACAAAATATTTTACTCTTTGACACATCCGTTGGGCATTTGAGGTATGTTTTCTCCTTTCTCTTTCTGAATGGAAGGCCAATAACGTGGAGTCTGGCCTGCCCTTTTTTTCCAATGAGAAAGCAGAGACTGGGAGGTGCATTGCCCAAGAAGATTAGAGGCAGAGAAGAAACCAGAACCCCAGTTCAGAACTCCGATCCAGAATGGATACCTGCTCCTGCCAATGTCCTCTTTACCCACAGGCACAATATTCTCATGGAGCTCGAGCGTGGTGAGCCTGCTGAGCTTTTCAGCTTGACTACAAGACCATCACCTCCTGGAAGCCACTGCTGATGGCCCCAGCGATATTTGACCTCTCCTGATTTGAGTTTGCACTGTGCATTGTCTATACCTACCTTAATGCTTCTTGCTTTCAGCATAGCCAAATGTCTTCATGCCTTTTACTTCCTATAGAGCTCCAAGTCCTCTGGGGTCAAGATTCTGGGCAGACCACCTTCATGTTTCCTGCAGTGCCTGGCTCAGAGCCAGTCTGTGGAGTTTTTTTTTTTTTTTTTTTTTTTTTGAGTGAATGAGTACATCAACGATTGAAAGAATGAAAAGAACAATAATTCTATTGGACAATGGGTAGGCACTTGATAACTGGTGGCCAGCAGTCATAAGGGAGGTGAGACAGGGTGGAGGTTAAGAGCAGGAGTGGGAGGGACCTGGGTTCTCTCATCTGCCACTCACTAGCAGTGTAACCTCAGGCAATTTCCTTACTCTTCCTGTGCCTCTATTTACCTGCCTGCAGGTGAGGACGATGAGAGCCTCTCACTCTGTTGTGCTGTTGTCACAATTAAATAAGAGAACGCAAGTAAAGCATTAGCACAATTCCTGTCACATGATAAGTGCTCAGTAAACACATTATTAAACAGATATATTGTTGAAGTTAGAAATCATTCCTACCTCGTAAGCTTTTGGGGTTTTATCTTCTGTGAAACTTCTGTATTTCCCGTCTTTCATTGGAAGCCCGAGCATTGATTAAGTCTTACTCTTCTCTTCTGGATCTTTCTTAAGGTGTTACACACCTCCCAGCTCAAATTCAGAATCCTTTTTCATGACCAACACAGTAAGTGTTGCATCCTTACTCGGTCTCAGCTTTGCTGCTGGGGGCCTCTGCACCTTGGTTAGGGCTGGGACTAAGGCGAGGCGCTCACTTGAGGCACAAAATTTAAGGGGGATTCGAAAATGTCAGTAATCGAGGGAAATAATTCACATTTTTTTACTGTGGTAAAATAGATATAACATGAACTTTACCATTTGAAAGTGTACAATTCAGTGGCATTAAGTTTATTCACACGCAAGACCATCACCACGATCCATTTCCAGAACTTTCTTATCACCCCAAGGAGACATTCTATATTCACTAAACAATGACTCCTGAGAAGTAATATTTTAATGCTAGATTTTTTTAAAAAATCAAAATTCATGCAAAAAATCCATGATGACCAAAATAATAAAAGTTTAAAGACATGTTTAGTAACCTGAAGTTAATTAAAAACATTTTTAAATTGTCATTTACATTGTTAAGAGACATTGCCAAACATGGCCATTCTCTCCACTGAAAATGGTGTTAGAAAAGAAGTAGACCTTTAAAAAATTATTGATGAGTTTGTTTCCATTTAGACAAGAAAGTAAAATTGTATTAAAGTCTGTTTTAAATATTAATAAGATCAAATATTTAAACTTAAAATAAATAGTCTTTTACATTTTAGTACACCTACTTTTCAATTTTTTAATTAGTTTTTCAACTACTTTAATGTATCTGGGGGAAAAATTGACCATTAAAAAATATGTAAAAGCATGTATATTGGGGCACGCAGCATAGCTATGTTGGGGTACACAGCATAGCTATGTTACTGACTCCGTAAATATAAAATGTCGATATTTTGTTCATCGTGGAGTTTTGGCACCGGTTTGGATCTTTAAATACTATATCAAGATGTTATTTATGTTGATGACTGGATTTTTTGATGGTCCTTTAATTTTTGTGCCTGAGGCAAGGGCCTCACCCACCTTCCCTTAATCCTGCCCCTGCCCTAGGGGCTTCCAAAAAAACTTGGACATGACCCTGTCTTCAAAGAGAAGGGAATGTCCACTGGGAGACAGACTTTATACACACGCCCCTCCAGGAGTCTGCAGAAGTGGCAGATGGACCATGCGGCACTGGGCTCCTCCTTGCACCCAGGAATAGCTCCATACTTTGCAGGCCTCGGGGTGAAATGAGAATGCGGGGTCTCATTTAAAAATCGAGAATTTCAAGATGGCAGCAACAGAGCATTAGACCAAGTGCAGGGCGCTTCTGAGCGTGGGATGCCCTTGAAGCTGGTTCTGCACTCGTCATCGAAGGTGGTCCCCAGTCTGGCCCCCTCGGCCCTCTCAGCTGGGTTTACCTGCCATCTGGCCCTGCAAAGGGATCCCAGGAGGAGATTCTATCGGCCACCTCCTGCCTGCTGTTGTTGTGGCCCCCAAGACTCTGCACTTGGCTCTGGCCTCGCACCCCACACTCACTCTCACAGTGCGGCCGTGGCGTCCGGCAGGAAGAGGGTCGATGCATGCAGGCCCAGCCTCCAGCCCCAGCTGCACTTGTCTGGGCCTTGACCTTGACCTCGATCTCTACCTACTCCTTCACACAATAGGAAACAGGTCCAGCACAGGGCCGTGAGGACTACGCAGGGGTACTCGTGAATGAGCCTGGCACAGAGGTCTCTGTTTTCATTCAAAACAACACAAATGTCAGTCATCCTCACCCAGAGCCCATCTGTAGAGCAGTGGCTGCACGGCCACTTCCCAGCGCTCCATGCCAACCAGTCCCTCTGGGACAGGTCGCAGTGTCCACCTGCAAGCATGGCTAGAGGAATCCCCACTGCAATCTACTCCAGAGCCGCCCTCAGCCATTTGTCCCCAGTGCACAAGCACTTATGAGCCCTTGCGGTATTCCCAGCACTGCCCTACACAGAGCAGACAACCCTAGTGATAAACCTGGTCCTTGCTCGTGGGAGCTGGCAGCCTGCTGGAAGAGGCAGGAACAAGCAGATGATCTCGGAAATAAGCTCTACCTCTCCATGCAGGCCACTGAAGCCCTGTGAACAGCTGACAAACTGCACTGTGCACTCCGGGAAGGCTTCCTGGAAGAGGAGGAGGAGGTTGAGAGGTCCTTCAGTTCCCGTCCTGGAGATACTGCTGCATCAAGGAGAAACAGCCCCTCAGTAGGGTCTCCCGGTACCTTTCCATGCTCCTCTCTCTCTCAGGGAGCTCAGTTCCTGCACACAAGCCTTCGCTGGCTCTCTCACCAGTAAAATGAAAGCAATATCATGACGGACCTCACAGGATTGTTTCAAGGCAGCAATGAAATAGTAGACATGAAATTGTTTTGCATTCTGTCAAGTGCCATCCGAACGTCAACTGCTGGTGTGCGCACCCCAGTGCTGGTCCCACTGCCGGCCCCACTGCCTTGCGCTCGCCTCGCCATCCTGGGCACCCACCTCAGCCCTGAGAGTCCGCTCCCTGCTGTCCTCCCCATTCCCACCGTCCTGACTCTGATCGATGGATCACTCTGTGTGCCACCCTCTTAACTCTTCCGAGGGGACTCTTACAGGGACTGGCGAGAAGCGGTTCATTTTCCCAGAAACAATTTCGTTTTCACTTTCTCGGCTTACCTTCTCGGGTGCGTGGTAAAATAGACAGAACAGATAAAATTTATCACTTTAATTATTTTTAAGTGTACGGTTCTGGGGCATTAAATACATTCACACAGTTGCACAACCATCCTCTGTTCACCTCCGGAACCTTTTCCATCTTGCAAAACGGAAACTCTGTCCCCATTAAATAAACATGAACCCCCTCTTCCCCCTGCCCCAGCCCCAGACAGCCACGATCCCACTCTCCGTCTCGGTGAATTTGGCTCTTCTAGGTCCATCAGCTAAGTGCACTCGTACAACATGTGTCCTTTTGTGACTGGCTTATTTCACTCAGCACAATGTCCTCGAGGTTCACCCAGGCTGTAGCCTGTGTCCGGATTTCCTTCCTTTTTAAGGCAGAATAATGTTCCATGGCCTGGCTGGACCCCATTTTGTTTATCCGGTTGTCCATCGATAGACAGATGTCTGGGTTGTTTCTACCTTTTGGTTCTTGTGAACAATGCTGCTACGAACGTTGAGTGTGCAAATCTCTGTTCAGTCCCTGCTTTCCATTCTTTGGGGACAGACACGGAGGTTTTGGAATGACTGGATGCCGTGGCCATTCTATATTTAACGTTTTGAGGATCTGCTGGCTGCGTCGTCTACAGTGACCGAACCACTTCATGTTCTTCCGGCTTATATCTGACCAGCTCCTGGGTACCGAGAGCCCAGTGTGTGGCCAGCGTGACGTGAGTCAAAAGCCCAGATCACAGGTAACGTTTAAAAATAGGAGAGACCGGGCTGAGGAGCAACCCTGAGACTTTCAGAAAGCAGGAGGGGCCATCGGGAAACGCGGGATGAATAACTCTGAGCATAGCACAGCCTAATGTGTACGGCTTGTTGAGTGTCGGCCTCTGAGCGTACTTGTAACCGTGCGTTATTTTATTGCTCCTTACCAGATGCCTGGTAAACCCCTTTCTATAAAAAGCAGCGATTTTTCTGTTGCCAGAGGACTTGGGAAAGACCCATTCTGAAACCATGAACGCCAGGGCTACCAAGCAGAGAGCAAAACGGCCCACGCAAACCCGTCTAACTTTCTCAATAAAGAACCTTATAGGAACAGAGGATTTTTTTTCTTTTTTTTACATGCTCGTAAAAACGATTATACTTTTTCGGAGAATTTCCTGGTTTGAGCATGGCTGTTACAGACTTATTCCATAAGTCGATTTATTTTTTTGAACGGTATCTGTAGGGACCCATGTGTTTTAATTCCAGTTGGCTTGTTTTGTTTTGTTTTGCTTTCCTTCCCCCTTCCCCAGCCGTCACATCTGAAAAATCTCTTTCCGGCACATTTCAAAGTGGCTCGAATGGCAAGAGGCCCCTGATGCTCCGAGATGCTGTGCGTGTTCGAAGCCGCTAACGTTCCAGTCTGAGGTTTTCCTTGCCTTGAATATCCATTGGCCATTTCTGCTGTTGCACTCACCAAAATAAAATCGCCTTCGGTTTGTTCGTCTCTGGGAAAGGGCTGGTGAGCAGTTTTCTGACAGTTGTATATTAAATGCAGGTGGCTTTGTGAATGCACTTTCTGTCTGGCTCAATACATTAACCATAACCCCCAGCTTCTTCCAAAGGAACTGGAATGAATTAAATTGTTTAATAAAACCTTACTTACCTGGATAAACTCATTTCTATTTTGCATTTAGATTCCCTAATGCATCTTTCCAGATTGTTATTTGTAAAATAAAAAGCTAGACGTGTTTACTTAGAAAGCCAAACATCGGACCCTAATCCTGGTCCCTATCCAAGTTCTTTGCAATGTCTCTCCCTCCGCCGCCCCGTTTCCTACGCCACGTTATGAACCATTGTGGATTTCATTTAGCATGAATCGATAAGTCCCACCCCACGCCCAAAGGAACTCGTGGGCATTAAGTTGACTTCTCTGAGTCCATTTCTTTCCATCACACCCCTGAAAGCTACACTGGGTCAGACAGAAAAAAAAAAAAAAAAGGCAGAAGTGGCATGTTTGGAAATTGGTTTTTAAAGCAATACTTGTTTAAGAAGGCCTTTCGGTTGCAACTGTTCGGGATTGTCAAGGGTCCATTTAAGAAGCTGCTTATAGGAAACGTTGCTACACAAGGTTTGAAATCATTCTAGAAAGATGAAGTCTTCTATAACTCAGCTTAGAGATTAGTTCTTAGGAAAAGCTGGACCTAAGAAATCGATCATCTTTCTTCTCATCCTTGCCAAAGGCAGTGCTTGCTAAATCGATGAACTGAATGCATGAATAATGAGGATGACTTATTTTACCTCAGTTCTCTTTCTGCCTTTTTTCCAGAAACCCAGTGCCAAATTGTATGCTCATATACAATTCACGATATTAGCCCGGATATTTGACCTAATTGCTTCCGGCCTGTCTGTTTAAAATTTAAGAGTTCTATTTGAACCATTTTATTATGTACCTATCTTAATATAATATAAAGTGCTAAAGATAATGTCCTTAATATAAAATACTAAAGATAATGTCCCCCTGTCCGAGCCAGCATTCACGGAACACATACTTTTTCAGGTGTCACCTCCCTTAATTTGCTCGCCAACCAACCCTGTGTGCCAGGAATCAGTGCTCTAGTTAATATATAAGGAAACCTGAACATTTTTGCCCTTGAGTTTTTGGGGGGTGGGGAGAGTGGTAGCTGACATTTTTATGGTGCTGACTATGTGCTGGGCTGTCTGCTAATCATCTGACTTATTCTTCCCACTCCAGAAAAAAAAAATCACAAAGTAGAGATTCTTGGCATCCGCATGTTGTGGATGAAGAAACTGAGACTTGGGAGGTAATTAGGTCACTAAAGAGCTCACGATGGACAGTGGCAGTGGCAGGAATTGAACCCAGGGCTCCCAGCTCCCAGGCCAGAGCACCCAATGTGATTCACAGGTGTGATGCAAGAATGTCAATGCAGCAGTGTTCTTATTCAGACACAAATGACTGTTTCTCCTGGCTGCAGCCATTCAGCTGCGGGCCTGGGACGTAGGATAAAAGCACAGAGAATGTTATCGCGAGCAAAAGGGTTCCTAGACCAGGCGTTCCTGGAACCCTTAGGCATAGGGTCGTGGGCTGCATGAACTCAGCCCTACTGTGTGCTTCAGGGGCCTCTCAGAGGAGGAGAAAAGGTGCTGGCCGGGCTGGAGGGAGCCCGTGCCACAGGGGGCAGGCCTGGCACTCGCCCTCTCTCCATCTCCAGCTAGCTCACAGTTGGGGGCCTCAGGCACGTGCCCGCTTCCCTTTGGACAGCCTCCCCGATGGACAAACCATAAACTGGGCGTCGCTGTCGCTGGCTGTCGGCAGCTCCGTGAACCTTCCCCTCCCTGCTTCTGGCCGTGTGCAGCGGAGACAGCCCGGGATGCTCCCCAGCCGGCGGGCCTGCAGCGATGGAGTCTTCCACGTCAACCCACTTGAGAAACTCGACAGAGATGAGGTGCTTGAGGTTTATCAAGTTTTCGAGATTACACCTCCATAAACCCCTTTACGAGGAGGCCGCTCAGCACCAGCCTCGGGGGGGGCGGGGGTGGTCCCCGGTGTATCATCGCCGCCACCTCCGGCAGGCGCCCCAGAGTGTCCGTGCAGTCAGGCGCCCCCACCCAGCCCACCCGCCGGGGATCAGACCCACCCTGTCCTCACGAGGAGGAGGGGCGGAGGCGCAGGGCCGGTTACCTTATAATCAAATTTTCACTGCGCTCTCTGACAGGTTTTTAAGTCACTTAAGGGATCTATTTCTACGTGAAAGCATCGGCATCATGCAGTAAATCCAACCACAAGCCAGTCCCGTATTTTATTAAGTTTAAGTTCAGTGAAAGTGCAGAGCCAACGAGGGTCCTGCGTCTCTCCGCTACATCTGATTTGCGGTTCCCATAAAAAGGCCCACATGCCGCCGTTTCAGATGTGTTTTGGATCGAAAATAGGATTAATGTGCTAAAGTGTGATTAGAATGGTTAAACACGATTAATTGGAACAGACTTCTGCTGCCAGGGGAGCCCCTGCGAGGCTGGCCCCGCTCCAGGTTACCGAGGGAACAAAGCCGGCCAACTGTCCAAGGCTCTCCACGTCCCGCCTCACGCGCCTTGCCCCTTGCGCTTTCTCCTCGCCAGCCTGTCTCAGGGCAGATTAAATGCAGCTGAGAATGTCGGGCTCGCTCGGCGGCGGCCGTCCTGCGGGAATAGGCAGGAACCTCGGCCCGGCCCGGCCTCGTCGGTGCCGGCCGCGAGCTGCCATGCGGCGGGGGCAGCGGGCCAGGTGGCTGGGCCAGGGGTGGGAGTAATTTGGGTGGGTTTTTTTTTTTTTAAATGATCTATTAAACCCCTGAACTTTAATCAAGCGGCTACCACACTGACGGCTCTGATTTACTCTTGGAGCCCAGGAGCGGGTGGAGGCCAGGCCGGGCCGGGCCAGAAGGGCTCGCTGGCCTCCTGCGGGCCACTTGGGGTGGGCGGGGCCTAGTCGGACCTCTCAGGCCAGCGCCGCCTGCTCATGTCACCTACAGTCCCCAGCGGATTTGTCCTAGGCCACCAGGCTGGACAAAACCTCCCTCCCACCCTGCCCCCAACACAAACGGGGGCCTTGAAGCTGAGCCCAGCCACGCTCCCTCCCACCCTGCACCCCGAGGCTGTCTGCATTTGGTTCCCCCTTGGATGGACTCTCCCAGCTGTGGCTGGTGTCCCCACACTAAAGCCAAGCGCTGAGATGTGGTCCCCGGGCTGTGACAGGCAGACCCGAGGCGAGGCAGCTCGTGTGACTTTCTTAGATGTCCCACTTGGGATATGAATTTTATAAAAGGGGCATTTCTCATACCAGGGAGTTTTAAACAGTGAAGAAGAAAATTGACTTTAGGCCCTAACATTTTTAAAGCATCTTGCCCCTTTAAAAGGGTCACCTGGCTATAACAGGCAAATGTGCCCTGGGAGGGACCAGTCCCCGGGTCCTGGGCTCCCAGTGGGGCCCTCGGGAACTTTACTGTGGACAAAGTGTCTTTTTCTTTGTCTCTTGGGGTGGCTGAGCGAGGGGGGCTGTGTGTGTCTGTGTAAGTGCATGTATGAGTGTGTGTGTGTGTGTGTGTGTGTGTGTGTGTGTGTGTGTGTGTGAGAGAATGTGTCTGTGTGGTGTGTGTGCCTGTATGTGAGCATGTGTGTGCATCCACATGAGCGTGTGTGTGATTCTCTGTGAGTGTATGTATGAGCGTGCGTGCCTATGTGTCAGTGTGTGTGCATGTCTGCATGTGTGCCCAGGTGTGTCTGTGTTTGCGGGAGTGTATGTGTGAATGTGTCTGTGTAGTGAGTGTGCGTGTGTGAGAGATTCCGTAAATATGTGAATGTGTGTGTCTGTGTGCTATGTGTGTGCACATGCGTGTTGATGGGGAGACACAGAAAGCAGGGATCAGGACTTCTAGAAAGGTTGGTACCCCCTGAACCTGCTTTTGCCTGGCCCAGGGTAGGGCGGGCTGGAAACCTTGTGAGACATGAAAGGTTTTACCACCCGATTTATGGTATAAACCAGAACACGTGAGAGGAAAAGAAGTCTGGGTAGTGATCACAGCACGACCAGAGACGTGAAGGGGAAGTGAGCGGTCATCCATCTGGGTGTGAGACCCCGGACGAGGGCCAAAGCCCCCGGAGACCGTGTAGGCCACAGGCGAGGAGACCTAGCCTGGAGAGGAGACGCCCCGTGCCAGACAGCACAGGGAACTGGGGTGAGTGCACCTGGCTGGCTCCCTACTGGGAGTGGTAGTTCCAGGGGTCCCATGTGGCGTGTGTCCCATTGTTTTTCTGCAGCTGTGTGATTCTCGTTCCTTCTGGAATACTCTGACCTTTGATACCTCCCCACCTCCCACGCTTTGTGGCCTCCGCCCCTCGGCCCAGCACACTGCCCTCGGCCATGTCTGCTCTGTCTTTGGTCACTTTGTAAATGTTTATCCATCCCACCCCGGGCACCCACCCCAAGGTCATGCCAGGCTTGTCATGCTTTTCCATCAACGCACCTGTCACTTCCCCATCACCGCCGCCTGTCACGGTGAGACAAAGGGGTAAAAAGCTGGAGTTCGGGGTGAGCCGGCCAGTTGGGGTCCAAACAGCTTTACTGCTCCTTGACTGTGTGACTGACCCTTGGTGATCCTCCATTTCCTCATCTGTAAAATGGGGTGCTGTTCCCATTGGGCAGGTATCAAATTCGATACCTGCCTGTGTTGTGGACATTTGGGCACCTCTCACCTCGACACACACATTGAATGGGCATCTTTCTTGCTTTCCCTAAAACGCTGTGATCCAAGCAGTGCCGAGTCTTCACGGCACGTTCGAACTGTGAAAACTCGGGAAGACCTGTCACGTGAGGTTGTTTCATAGGTTACATGTCCTATCAAACAGCACAATGGCAGGGCAGGCACGTTCCAGAGCTTGGTGGGAGTCAGCAGCTTCCAGCAGAACCACAGGAAGTTGGGTTCTGCGTCTCACACTGTCGATTCTTGGAGGGGAGGGCCATGCCCGTGTCGTCCAAACCTGCTCCAGGCCTTGTCCCTGCAGGTGACTAGAAGTTTCTGCCACCCTGCGCCTGAAGCGCATCCCAGACCAGCTGGCCAGGCCTTCTGGTCCTGGGGCAACGGGCAGCGTTTGGCTCTGCATCCATTTGTGTGTCATCCTGGAAGGATGCGGGGTCTGGAAGGAGCTGAGCTGCCTTGCAGAGGGCACCAAGGAAGTCAGACATCCACGGGCTTTTCAGACAGGAATGTCGCCTCAGCACCTCGGGAGCAGCGTCAGGCCCTTTGGAAGGAGAAGGACGACCAGGCCAGGAGTTCTGCTCAGCTCACTGCAGAGACAAATTCCTCCCACAGAGCAGGGGCTGGAGTGTCCCCAGGGACTTTCCTGTCACCCTTCCACCTGGGGGCGGGGAGGGGTCCATTCGACAGCAGGGAGCCACCACTGGGCATCATCAGGGCTTTGTGTCCACCCCTGGGGGCGTTGGGGCCTCTGTGCTGTCCCTGAAGGGGACCCACTGCCCAGCATATGGCTGGCATCACCCCACATGAGTGAGTAGATGAACAGCGGGAGGGATGGAACCAGTGAATGGGAGTGACGAGAGGTGGCACATCTGATTTTTAAGTGCTGACCCTTGAACCCCGTAGGTCACGTTTTCTCTCAGTCGAGCCTCTGTTTTCCTGGCTCCATCCGACTCACAGGGCTCAGGAGAGACACCCCATCCCACCGTCTCCTACAGCCCCCAGCCACGTCCCACCGTAAGGCAGCGTCTTGGTGTGAGGTCCCCCAAATCAGAGCCGCTTCTCATTCCCCCTAGTGCTCATCCTATTATGATTACGTGGGAGCTCATTCTCCTGGTGTTGGACCCACACCTGACCCACCACTCACTCCTTGAGAGTTAGGACGGGGTGGGCATGCTTCATGGCTCCATCACCAGGGAGTCGCCAGGCTACAGGGCGAGCTGCCCAGAGCCCCTGGAGGAATGAGGGACTTGTTCCCAGGGCTGGGAGCCCTCAGCTGTCCGCTTTTTCAGAAACTGCCTTCACCGAAGAGAGCTCCCCCGCCCTGGTCTCCCCGCCTTTCAGGGCAATCTGCATCCAGTGACCAAACGACCTGAGGATAAAGGCTCAGCCCTCTGGCCCCACGTGGGGCAGCTCCGATGGGTCCTCGAGCTGTAGAACTCCCTTGGGGCCTCTACTGGGAGTGCACTGCAGCTCGACTGACTTCCCCTCACCCCACCCTACAGCTTCCCACCCAGCCCATCACGCAGGGCTGATCCCGAGGGCCAGCCACACCCGACAGCCAGACTTCCAGCATGAATTCTCCATCTATCTCCCTGTTTATGCCCTGAGGTCCCGTCAACCTGGATGCCATCCTGGACCAGACAGTCTGCTCTGCACAGGACGAAGGAGACAGGACCATATCGAGAAAAATGGGGATTTATGAAGAGCCTTCTGATGGTTCTTGATTTGTAGCCAATGAAGAGATGTTTAAACAGTTTTCCTTGCAGGCCCCTCAGGGGTTCTCACGCGTGGCTTTGAGGGGACTTTATTCTAAGTAGGTGAGGCGTGGTCTCTCCCCGCTCCCTCTACAGTCCAGGTAGCTCTGCCTTATTTCAGCTTCCTGCCCTGGCTGTCTGCATCCAATTTTGCTTGAAGAAAAGGTTCTGCTATGAAAACACCACTGGCGTAATAATAATGATGACGGCAAATACCCATCCAGCGTCCTGAGCCAGGAGCAGGTCTGAGCATGTGCCACAGATTGGCTCATCGGACCCTCACGTCCATCCTCCGAGGTCAGACACATTGCCACTCTTTGTCTTACAATTCAGGACACTGAGGCACAAGGACAGACATGACATGCCCGGGTCACTCAGCAGGGAGCTGCCCTCACTAGGAAGTCTACTGGCGTTGTGCAGAATTTGGTCCAGGAGCTGATAGAGATGCAAGATTTAGGATCACTGCCTCTAGACCACAGGCGGTCACATTTAGAGGAGAGGACCAGCTTTAAAAAAAAAAAAAATCAGAAGCCTGGCAGACTTCTACTCTGCTTTTTGCTGTGTCGTCTTTCCCTGGGGTCACGAGTAGGGACGGGCTCAGCCTGACTTAATAAATCAGGGAAAAGAGTAGCTGAATTTTTAAAAAGTATTCCAACAACCCTCCCGTAGTCCGAAGCCCTTATTTCACCAGTGGCGGGGCTGGGTAGGTGCTGTGCCCCCCGGGCACACGAAACCAGTGCCTTTCGGCTTCCAAGCCAGGCTGGGGTTCGGCCCGCTCTGCCAGGCTGCTCCCCTGACTTCCAGAAGCCCCCAGAATGAAGCTAAGGCCTTGGCCCATGACCTCTGCCGAATACCAGATGGAGTCCAGGGGAAAAGTCTGACCCGAGTGCTCGGCCCCAGGGCCCTGGGCTCCGAGGACGCCAAGCACAGTGGTGGCTGCCAAAGTCCCTCCAATCCAGCTTCACAATGTGGTTTATTTAGCATGACACTGAGGTCTTGGGACCTCATCAGGAAAAGAGGGCAAAGTCCCTCAGGGTCCCTGAGGGGAGACGCCGTGGCCGAGTTTGGCCTGTGTTTTCCCCAAGGATCGGGAGGAGCGAAGATAACGACTGGGATTCTGCCAGGCACCCCCCTTTCCCCCTCCCCAAGTCCACAAAGCCCCAGCAATACTGGATCTCTCCGGGTTCACGGGAGTTCAAGGTCCTGCTTCAGCTCCGAGTTCCCTGGCTGAGTGAACGTGCCATGGCGGGGGCGGGGGCTTGGGGGTCGGTCCCCCGGGAGCAGCTTCACCCCCAGCCTCCTTCCCTGTGTACATATGTGGAGCAAAGAAGAGGCTGCCCTGTCTAGTAAGTTTCTGTAGCCATTTGGTTTAGAGAAATAATAATAATAATACAGGAAGGAGACTTTTTTTTACTGCAGAATTGTCATCTCTGTTTTATTCGAACGTCTTTTCTTGTGTTCCCTGCCCACGCCAGCAGGAGCATGGCTGCCGTGACACTCTCATACAATGCCACGGAGACATTTCATTCACTGAATTCCTCTGTGGACAAAATTGTATCTGTTGGGAGCAGTCACATGAGGAAGATGGGGATTCACCAGCTTCCTGGTCAACCTCCTTGTCTCATGCTGGAGTGCACAGAAGTCCAGACGAAGATAAATAAGCCTGAGATTGTGAGGAGGCTGTGCCACCTCGTCCTGGGCAGATGCCTGATATCTGCTGGACACTGGCCATACTTACATGAGGTGAGGGGCCTCCCATCCCCACCCCATCCCTGCCTCCCCCCATACACACATGCTTGCTCCTGTCTTCGTGACCCTCTTGGATATGAGGTAGCCCCAGTGGGGAGCCTCATCTCTGTGATCCCACAGGAGCCCTCGGCTGTGAATGCCTGCAGACCAAGGACACCCTGCATTCTGTGCGCGAACCCCCACTGGACCGCAGACCCCTCGAGGGCAGAGGCCTGACGCGCATCGCCTCGGCGTCCTCCTCCCAGAATCCCCTGCGGTGGGCCGAGCCGCTCGAGATAGGTGGGTTCCTTTGGTTGACGTGGGTTTTAGCGGGAGCTGGTTCCGCTGGAATCAGCTTTGTGACTGACATAGGCCAGGTACTTTCATGAAGCCCAACTTCCTTGTCAGGGACACGAGAATGGCTATCCCAGACTGTCCTCCCTTTTTTTTTTTTTTTTTAATAACCATAGATGGCCCGTCCACTGCGAGTAGGCGCCATGCGGTTGCAGCCTGGGGCGGGGCGCGGCGGGGGGAGGGGCGGGGGTATGGTGGGGGACACAAGGTGTGTCAGAGAGAGCGGAACCAAGAGTCCCCAGAAGGGAAAGGCAGCATGGAATGTTCCATGCTTACTCTTGATCACCTCAGAGGACTGGTGGGGACGAGGGGCCCGGGACCCCCATATCAACGCCATATCTTAGTAAAGCCCCCATGCTTTTATTCATTTCACAACTATTTACTGAGGCTGTTCTGTGTGCCAAGTACTGAGATACAGCCCCGAATAAATCAGACAAAAGCAGGCAAACCAAACAAAATAAACAAGAAGAGAATAAATGTACTGTGGGTGAAAGAGTTTGCATCTTGTGAGTGAGAGTGGACGTTATAGCATATAATAAAGTGATACGTGCTATCAAGAAAAGAAAACCAGGCAGGGGCTCTGGGTGCTGGGGGGGGGGTGTGGGTGCTACAGAGACACACTGGTCAGGGAAGATCTCTGAGAAGGTGACATTTGAGCAAGGGCTGCAAGCGGATGGAAGAGCCGGTCAGATGTCTGGAGGAAGTACATTCTAGGCAGCGAGAGCAGCACAGGCAAAGGCCCTGGGGTGCCCACGGCGAGACAGTCTCTGGCAGGTGTGAGAAACTGCAAAGAGAAGGGAGGATGAGTGGCAGGAAAGGCGGCGGGCGAGAGAGGACAGGGGGCCGGAGCTCGCTGAGCTGTACAGCCCTCGTGAGGAGGTCGGCTGTGCTTCTTTTCCTTGCCTTCCACAAGCCACAGACAGGGATGGAGAAGGAGATGGTCCAGCTGAGGGCAAGGCCTGGAGAGAGAGTCACAGAGAGCCACTGGTTGCAGCTGTCCCAGCAGCTGGCAATGGGTCCTCAGCTCCGAAGCGGGCACTGGGCTGCACACGTGACATCCCTTCGCCCACCGCGCCTGTACCCTCCCACATGAGGTGGGGCCCTGTCTCACCTCGCACTCCTGCTCTGTGCACAGGGAGCTCAGGAAGAGAGCCGGGGACCCTGTCCCCCTCAGACAGCTGGATTGCAGGAAAGTCATCATGAGCTAAGGAGAAACTGTGCACCCCTAACAACTTAGCTGCATGGCTCGGGCAAAGTACTTTAACCTTAAGGAACCCCAAACCCCTGGTGGGGTGCGATGGAGATAGTGACTGTGGCAGGCTGATGAATGCCTCCCAAAATGCTCATGTTCTAATCCCCAGAACTTGTGAACATGTCAGGTTACGTGGCAAAAGGGATGGGATTAAGGACCTTGAGATGGAGAGATGCTTCTGCATTAGCCAGGTGCACCCAAAGTGACCACAGGGTCCTTATAGGAGGGAGGCAGGAGAGTAAATGAGAGATTTGAAGGTCTGCTCTTGAGTTGAGGATGGAGGAAGGGGCCTGGAGCCAAGGAATGCAGGTGGCCTCCAGAAGCTAGAAAAGGCAAGGAAATGAATTCCCCCCCCCCACCCCAGAGCTTCCAGAAGGAACCCACACCTCAATTTTAGGACTTGCAACTAATGCTGGATTGTTACAAGTGTTCCATTTCATCATAAATGTATACAATAAATATAAATATCACGATACTAACTCTGACACATATAAAGTACTTAATATATGTCTGCTCCTTTTCCCCTTCCCCTGCTGAGTTAAACGCCATCTGCCTGCAGCTCCCTCTGTCCTGAGGTCGCGAAGCCAGTGTGGACCCCAGCACACAGGGGCGGGAGTGTAAGAAGGAGGTCTCTTTTCCACAAGCCAACTCAATGTTCCTTAAGAGCCTCTTCCACTGAATTTTCACCTCATTCATTCCTTAAAAAAATTGTTGGTTTTTTTTTTTTTTTCCGAAGAAGCACCTGCATGCCCAGGGCGGAAGTCCTGTACCCTGACCTGAGGTTGCAACTTCTTGTGCATCCTTCCAGAAAGATGCCACGCAAATGCATCTGTGTACTTTTCTTCCCACTTTGACCCAACTAGTAGTATGTTACAACCCTGTGTAGACGTTACACACTTTTTCCTGCTGAAAATACCTTGGAGAAATGTCTGTATCACTCATAGCTTCCTAGTTATATTTCTTTTCCCACTGCGTGGTATTCTGTTGAGTGGATGCTGTTATGTATTTACTATCTCGATGCCATCTAGTTTATTTTTATTCTTTAGCTACACAAAAATGTGCTGGAACAATAACCTGCATGAGCACCGTTTTGCTCACACGAGGTTACGTCTTTAGGACAAATATTCCCAGACGTGACCTGCTGGGGGATGTCTTCATCTCTAAGGTTTCTCGGGGTCATTAACACCCAACGTACGTACGAGACGGCCCGCTGCCACACTCCTTGACAAATCAGGGCTTTATCAGCTTCATTTCTGCCCTTCAGAAACAGGAAAATTATATCTCATTTCAATTTTAATTTGAGATGCTATTCTTGTAAATGAATTTGAGCGTTTTTCATATGTTTAGAAACCATTCGTATTTTAGTTTTTGTGAACTGTTCCTATCCTTGCCTCGTTTTCTACTGGGCTGTTGGTCCTTTTCTTCTTAATCTGTAGCAACTCCAGTCCTTAACGATTTAGCGATTAAAAAAAAAAAAGAGAGATTCACTCTGACAATTGCTGAGCCTCTTACTCTTACGTTTGCAAGGAAGAGCTCATTCCTTTTTCTCTTTAATTCTCAGAATGGAACTCCGTGAGGCAGGACAGAGATTAATATTCCCGCCTCGAGGAGAAGGCAGCCGAAGCTCAGAAATATCAGGCGAGGGTCCCAGAGTCACACGGCATCCCTGGAGCTCAGCAAGCTTACCGGCTTAAACATTGTGACCTTTTACGTAATTGTCACCTCGTTCTGTGAGAGCCTGGCCCCTGTCCTGTCTGTCCCCGTGTTCCCTGATCCTGGCGGTGCTCGCAAACGTGCGTTGAGTTGAGGGGACCGGATGTAGATGGAGTCACACACAGGCGGGTTTCCATCACAGGGAAGGAGATGGTGTCAGGATGTGACGAGCTCGCTGGGGGCTCGGAGTCCCATCCACAGCCTTGACGCCCACCGGTCCAGGGAAGCGGCTAGAAAATCACCATGGAAACACAACCGTCTTCCCAGCACTCACCACCATACCACATTCTCTCATTCCTTTATTTTCTTACTCCTTCTGTTGACTCCTCATACTGGAAGTTAAGGTCCAAGAGAAAAGAAACTGGCTGCCCTGCTCACCATGGCACCCCTAGCACCCAGCCCTGAGCCGGGCTCCCAGTAGGTGGCCACGAATGAATGAATGAATAAATGCATGCATGAATGAATGGCTAGCGGGCCCTTCACAGTTCATAAAACACATTCTCATGTGTTCTAGAGAGAGATTGCTCCATAACACACCATCCCCAAACGTACTGGCTTGAAACGACACATATCATCACTTCCCACAGGGCATTGCCGTGTGATCCTCGTTTGGGGTCTCTCTTGCAGTCCGATGTCGGCTTGACTGAGCTGGAGGTCACGGGAAGCCACCCGCATCTGCTCCGAGTCGTCACACAGAGGTCAGAGAGCCCACCCGATGCCCACTTCCTGACACTGCGTTCAAGAACACGGGAGCTCCCTGCGACTTCCTGTTTCCTCTCCCAGGCCCTGTAGGCTCTGGTTCCCTCGGAACCTCCTCACTGACAGCTCTATGGGTAGCTCGCGTCACAGGCCCAGGACAGCATGGGAGACGGAGGCCTACGTGTCACTCCACCTGAAGACCCCAGGCAAATGTCCGCGTTATTTTTATCCTAGGTCTGGAACCCACTGGATTGTTTGCAGACCTGTGAGAATTCTTTCCATATTCACTACTCGCAAAAGTGCCATTAAGCCGTCCAACTTGAAAAATAATACACCATTCCTAACCGTGTTAAGCCTTTACCGTCTGGCTTTGGTTAAAATGAGTTCCCTTTTGCAATGCCTCCCCACTGTCAATATTACCTAGGAAAGGGGATGTCCCTTATCTGAGGAAAAGTGATCTTAGGACTTTAGCCTGAGGCTCCATCTTTCAAAAGAAAAAGCAGGGCAGGACTTACAGAGTGGGAGAGGGAGGCAGGAGGGTGAGAAGGAGACAGGCATCCCTCAGCTGGCTGCCACGGTGGTTGATAAACTCTCCATCTCCCACGTATAACTCTCCTGGGCGCTCATGTACAGACGCAAGCAAGACCACGAGAAACGCAGGATTTCAGGTCCCAGAGGAAACGGAGAGAGGCAAGCTAGTCTGCATCCACCTGGGGGGCCCAGGTGACTCGCTCCAAGTCCTAGAATGGGTTAATAGTGACGGCCGAGATGAACCTCAGTCTCCAATCCACAGCTTCCTCCCCTCCAGCAAGCCAGTATGTCCCTCTGCCCTGCTTCCGCCCCAAACTCACCTTGGCCTGATTTGCATTGGGTGGCATCCTTCAGACTGGTCATTTGTTCATGCACCTGCTGAGTACCAGGTCACGGATATGCTGATGGGGACCCAAAGAGGTGATAATCCGGGTCGGTGGGGAAAGGGGAGCTTCATAGGGAGAGGTGGGCGGCGGCTCTCCAGGCCGAGGTAGCGGACAGGGTCGCCCAGGCTGTCCTGAATCCAGGCTGTCCCAGCCCGGCCCTAGCCTGAGCTGTGAGTGGGCGTGAGGAGGTGGGGCGCCATGTGAGAGAGGCCCCGGAAGGCAGCACAGGAGAACGGGGGCCTCTGCGTGAATGCCCTCCTCCAGCCGTGCTTGTTGGGGCGCCCGTGCCCACAGCCGACCACACTGGTTCAGCTCTCCTCCGGAGGGTTCATCAGCCGAGGAGATGAAGTTCGACGGGGGAACATCCTATAGTCCATCAGCAGACGGAGGCCACTGCAAAGAGAGGCGGAAACGCCAGGCAAGAGGGAGAGAGGTGGACACGACAGTCAAGCATGGCCAAGGAGCAGGAGTTCAAAACCCGAATCTGCACTGGAAACCCAAAACCACGGGTCCTTTCCTCCCACGCCCCCTCCCGCTGTCAAATCTGGGGGACGAATCTCTGCATGGCACAGTCGCTGAGAGAATCCAGGGGCCCCTGGACACAGAGCCCCGAGCGCACACTGGGCACATGGCGGGCTCTTTTCAAAGGGTGGCTGTCATCACTGAGCCTGGCTGCAGACGGTCACAACTCAGTAAGCGTCAAAAGGGGTGAAACTGCAAAAATAAAGTTTAAATAATTCAAAAGAAACCAGAGTGCCAATTTTATAGTTTCGGCCTTGGTAGGAAAAGGGAATTAAAGCCAAATTGTGTGTGTGTTTGTTTTTGGTTAGAAATGAGGGAATGAGCGTCACACAGATGCAGCTGGTGGTCGTCCGGGTGAGGCCACGTCCAGGACCTGCAGCCCCCAGGGCTGTTCGGTCTCAGGGAGACCTGGGGGAGCAGGAGGAAGGCGGGAGCCTTGGCGGCCCCTCCCCACTTAGGATTAGGTAGAGGGGGAAAGAAGACAGGACACGCAGCGCGGGCCCAGGGGCCACCAGGCTGTTCCTGCCCACAGTCCGTGGGGCAGCATGGCCGACTCCTGGGTGGAGCCTGAGCCCCTTCCAGCCAGGGTCAGGACTTAGCTGTAGCCCCAGGATGGAGCACAGAGGTCCCAGCTGAGCTGAGACATGAGCATGGGGTGGAGGACAGAACGCCACCTTCCTGGGTACCAAGGAGATGGGCCCTCCTGAGTGATCCTACACGTTCCCCCCGGGCCAGTGTGTGTGTGTGTGTGTGTGTGTGTGTGGCGGGGTGGGTAACGGGATCCCCCAGCACATCACAGACGCCCCTCTGGGCAGCAGTCCCTGAGCCCTGAGGCCCCAGGATTCAGGGCCATGTCTGTGTCCCCTTCCCCCATCCTAGACCCTTTGTTCACGCCATCTCCAACACGTTCACTCCAAGGAACTCCGCTTCTGGGTCTGCTGCTCACGACTGCAGCTCCCCCATTTTCGCAGACGGCTGTGGCTTACTGGAAGGAGGGCAGAAGGGTGTCGGGAGGAATTTAGCCATGAATCTGACAATCTCAGCAAATTCTGCCCCCCTCTAGGCCTCAGTTTCCCCCATTTGCCAAATGAAAAGAACGGACTCGGCTTCGCCCACCCCCTCCTCAATTCTTCTCTCCAGCCCCCCTCTTCCTTCACTGAGAGCTGGGAACGACAGAGTTGCACTATTTCCGGGGCAGACAACCCCTGGTGGGGGACAAGTAGGGTGACCCACCATCCTGGCCTGCCTGGGACTGAGGTTTGCGAAAATGTGGGACTCTTCGTGCTTGACCGGACGGTCCCAGGCAGGCTAGGACTGCTGGTCATCCTAGCACTCAGGCAAGAGGACTTCTTTCCCCCTCCCACGTGTCCAGAGAGAGAAAAACTGTTTCCTGGATGGTTTTCGGGCTCATCCATCACCACCAAGCCCTTTAGGGGGAAGATGACAAGAAGTGAAAGGCTTTGCCTGTGGTCAAATTAATAGCAGTAACATCTTCACCATTAAAAGGAAGCATATGGGTGTAGTTAGATGCGAGGTTAAAAAAAAAAAAAAAAAACCATGTGCACATATAAATCCCACACCAGGGGGCTATTGGCAGGCAGAGACCTGCTGGCAATGAGCAAGGCAGGGAGGCGGTCAACCCAAGCACCAACCGTCTAGGAACTGAGGGCTTTTAGCCCCGAGAGGAGCAGCGTTGGGCCAGCTGACATTGGCCGTCTGAGCCCTTAGAACTGGGTCAGGAAGGAGAGCGGACAGCTCCGCTGGCCCCAGATGTGAACCCAGCAAGGCGGCAAAGTCAATGCACGGAGTTCCCTCGTCCGCTGGACCTGCCTGGCTACTGAACAGCCACCACCCGCCAGTGGCCTTCAGCACCACACTTGAAATATGACTGGTGCACAAGGGTCAAACACACACAGGATTTTGAAGACAAATGTCAACAAAATGTAAAATATCTTCCCCTCCTCAGCAGCCATAGGCCCGCCGGACGGTCTGGGGTCACCTCCCACCTGAGAGCCTCACCTTCCTCACAGCTACACAGCCCCTTCGCCACGTCAGAGCAAATTCTCAGGTTCTAAAGATTAGGATCTGGATATCTTCAGGGGTCATTATGCAGCCTGAAGCAGGACACTAGGACTGGCCAGGCCAATCTCTTCCTTCAAAAGTGGGGAAACTGAGGCTTAGAGCACCAGTGTGTTTGGCCAGTCGTTCAGAGGATTGGTTGCAAAGCTGAGTCATGTGCTGCCTGGGGCTGGAAGGCTGTGCCCACCTCTGGGGAGGGCATGGTGGGCACGAGGACACAGAGACCACAGCACTCTAAGGGGACGGGACAGGTGGAGACCGCCTGTCTTCTCCTTGGGACCACAAGCAGAGGGACAAGGAGATGTTTGCACAGTGTCTCAGAGCCACCCAGCTGGGGCAGCCTGCATTTCCACGGTTCTCCTGATGTTTCTGTCTCGGGACCCCTCTACCCTCTTAAAAATTACTGAGGCCTCCCAAGATCTTTTGGTTATGGGGAACATAAATATAAACATGCACCATGTTAGAAATTAAAATTGAGACATTTAAAAAATATGCATTCATTCATTTAAAAATAAATGTAAACCTATTCCATGCTAACATAACTTTTTTTTTATGAAAACAAAAATAACTGATTTTAAAAACAAAAGAATCTAGCGTGGCTTTGTTTTACACTTTTGCAAATCTCTTTAACTCTGGCTTAACGAAAGACAGATTCTCACATCCGCTTTGGCATTCAGTCTGCTGTGATATGTTGCTTTGATTAAAGTCGATAAAGATTATCCAGCTTACCCCAGATATATAGTTGTAAAAGTGAGGATTGTTTCCATTGTTTTTTTTTTATAGATAATTGTGGATCTTTGTTTGGGGTATGTTTTGATATTACACCAAAACTCAACAAGCGTTATTTAAAAAAAAAAAAACACACACATATCAATGAAATTTCTGGGCTTTGCTGTGTTAAAAACCGCTGGTGTGGCTTGCATTGTGAATGATCTTGACTCACACATGCCTTTGCAACATCACGCATTGGTCCAAGTGCTGATGCATTTCATCATATAATATCTAACAAGCAGAGGGACAAGGAGATGTTTGCACAGTGTCTCAGAGCTGCCCAGCTGGTTATATCCAACAGACGCATTCATTAGTCTCACCTCTAGTCTCATTTTTTAAAGTCTTTAAGTATGGGAAACATATCATTATGGACACAGATTTGCCAAAATTCAAATTTTCCCTGGAAATTTCGAAGTTGATTATTGGCAACGAATATTGTCAATCGTTTTCCTTGAAGCAACAGGCTCACTTTCGTTCACTTTCTAGAAAATGCTTGCCAAATGCCCGCGTCTCAGTAACCATAATTGACTTATCAGTTGCTCCTTCAAGTAAAAAAAGGGGGTTCTGAGAAAAAAGCAGCTCGCTCAACTTACGACTCAAACGTGCTTCTGTGTGTATCAAAAGTTCGAAAACAATCTAGGACAGAACTAACTGGTCAGTGGCTCCTTGGAGGTCCAGCCTTCAGTTCTTTCAAGGGCTCCTGCTGCTGACACACCCATATTCTAGTTATAGGATTCAGCAAAACTTCTCAACAGAGTCAGAAACCCAACCCAAACACCCAGAGGGCTGAGCTCGAATCCTAAGTCCAGGAAGCATGACAAAGGCTAATGGGTCTTGGTCTCTAGATTCTTAAAGATAATTCTGCACAGACAGGGCCTGTGCAACACCCCAGAGGAGCACTACCTTTGAACACCGCTCATTTCATACACGGAAAAATCACCTCCGACATACACCATGCTAATTAACAGTCTCTGGTTTTCATTGGAGATGACGATAGCTAAAGCACTTTTGGCAACTTTTAGAGTAGGTGGAATTTTTTAAATAAACTTTTAATTTTTGGAATAATATACATTTTTAAAAAAATTAATATCTAATATTAATATTAGATCTATTCCTCACTCAGTTTCCCCTGATGGCTCACATTACCAGCATCCATTTGTCAAAACTAAGTAACTAACATATGTATATCGCTATTAGCTAAACTCCAGACTTAATTCAGATCTCCCTAGATTTCCTGTTACTGTCCTACTTGTCTTCCAGGATCCCAGGCAGGAAGCCATGTCACATTTAGTCACCACGTCTCCTTAAGTTCCCCTGGTCTGTGACAATTTCTCAGACTTGCCTTGTTTTTTTATAACTTCAACATTTTTAAGGAGCGCTGGTCTGGGGTTTTGTAGACTGTCCTTTACTTTGGGTTTGTCCGATGATTTTCTCGTGCTTAACTGGGATGATCAGTTTGGAGAAAGATTACCACCGAGATGGAGTGCCCTCCTCACCACATCAAGTCAACGGCTCATACTATTAATACAAACTTATCACTGATAATATCAATCTTCATCTTTGGTTAAGGTCTTGTTTGCCAGGCTTCTCTGCTCTAAAGTTGTTTTTCTTTCTTCTTTTCATATTCTGTACTTTGAAAGCAAGGCAGTTAAGTGGAGTCTACACTCAGGGGAGAGGGGTTAAGCTCCATCTCCTAGAGGAAAGGGTTTAATCCCCGCTCCCTGAGTGTGGACTGGATTTATTGCCTTCCTATCATCAGTGAATTCTTCTGGAAGGAAGATTTATCTCCTCTTTCTCTACTTATTCAATCGTTTATTTATATCAGTATGGACTCATGGATATATTGGCTATAATCCAATAGTATATTCTTAGTTTTGTTGCTCAGATTATCCCAATTTTGGCCATTCATTGGAAGTTCTTTTGGGTTGGCTCCAGGAGGTGACATTTTGATAAGTTACTTCACATGCTCACTAACCAGCTCTGCAGGGGGTACTCCTGAGTAAGGTATAGTCTGACATTAACAAAGGTCTTCTGGGGTGTAGATTAAGACTAATTAACCTGATAAAATGGCAATAAAACTACGTACTTTGCATCCTTGTTACCCACTTAACTTTTTCATTAATTTTCATATAATTTTCCACTGAATAGATAGACTAGAGCTTACCTAACTCTCGTGTTCAGCTCTCCTATCTAACATGAAAATGGACATTTATATTTATTTCCTCCTAAAATGATTAGAGCTCAATTCCTGTGGTCAAATCATTTTCAGAAGAGGTTTGTACTGCCACCAACAGTGTGTGCGAGTTACGAAAATGATTATTATAAAACAGATAAAGCAAAAGTGCAATAAAAGAAACAACAGAAAGCACAATCACTCACACACACACACACACACACACACACACACACACACACACACATTTAAACAACCCGCACACCTGTATCAGGCTGGCTAAAAGGAAAATTTTAAAAGTCAGTTACATGCACGATAGCAAGGCAGTTGACCAGATGACCCTTTAGATCTTCTCATTCTTATCTGTTATGATTCTACCCATGTAAATATTAACAATTAACATAGAAGCATTTTTGTGCTTCTTGAGGAAGAAAACATATTCTTGTGTCTGGGAAGGGTACCATCATCACTGCGCCATCCCCATCACGCGGCCCGAATCCCATCATGCAGCACGAGATCCCATCATGCAGCCCGAGATCCCATCATGCAGCACGAGATCCCATCATGCAGCACGAGATCCCATCATGCAGCCCGAGATCCCATCATGCAGCACGAGATCCCATCATGCAGCACGAGATCCCATCATGCTTAGCGCGCGCATCCCTGGCCTCGTTAATCCCGCCGCCGCCAGAGGAGGAGGAACCAACCCAAAAGCTTGCCCCAGAGGTGGCTCTGTTACTTCCTCACATAGCGCAGCTTATGGCTGATGGATCTGTCAATCTTCCTATTTCTGTGACCCGCTCAAAAGTGGAGGGGGGGGGTGTCTTCCTCCTTTTTCTCCCACAGGCCCTGGCACACAGTAGGTGCTCAGCACATACCAGGTGATTTATTGAGGCAATCAAGGGAAAGCAGAGATCAAGATATAAGCACCCCAAAATTTGTTAACAAAAAATCCAAAGTGAAAAACCAAACCATGTACCAAGAATGCAGTAAAGGAATTGGAGGCAACTGTGACCCAGAGGAGAAGCTTTATCCATGGTCCAGCTGCCAGCTCATACCCTGATGCTCTCCGGCCTCTCTGAACCTCACTTGCCCCCTGTGTAAAATCACGTGACCCCTCCCACCTTATGGGAGTCATGGGAATCAGAGAGATCCGCCAGAAAGTACCTGGTCCATGCCTCCCACATCATAGATATACCAGTAAATTGCAGCCATAATAATAATACTTATTCGGCCAGTGACCTGGGACAATCCTCTTTACTCCTTTGGATTTCTAAAAAATGAGGACAATAAAATGGCCACAGAGGTTTATAGAGAGGATTCAGTGAGGAAAGGCAGAGGGGACCCTCAGTTTGATTGTGGGCCTCGTCGGCAAGGCTTCCGTCGATGGTCGTGGAATTGGCTGGAAAACATTTGTAACGTACAGTGACTCTTAATCACTTCGTTAAAAAGGAACCCTCACGAGATACGCCAAAACGTACACAAGAAGTCAAATCGAATGGGCTCTGTGGTGCCAAAAATAACAGCTGAAACTTTCAATTCAGCAGCACGCGCGCGGTCAGACGCTGGCGGGAGTGGACACAGCCGCAGACCCCGAGCCGTGGGGTGCCTAGCCCTCAGAACCGCCTCCCCCACTGAGATCAGGGATGGCAACGCCAGTCCCCTCTTCCCATCTGTGCTTCTGCTTCCTCTGCTCTCCACCCGTATCCTGGGCAAGCTGGCATCTCCCTCTGCCTTGTATGGCACAGGGTTTTAGACAGACCCGGGTGCTCTTCCAGAATCTGCCACTGCTGTGTGGCCTTGGGCAAGTGAGGAACCTCTCTGTGCCTTTGGTTTCTCATCTGTACGATGAGAAAAGTGCTCCCTACCCGACACTTGATGTGAAGATTCAATGTGCAAATGTCTAGGAAGCCCTCAGCCCGGCACAGAGAAAGCAGTCTACACCAGCTCGCTTGCCGACAGGGCTGGTCATATGCAAAGTCTTGCGTAGTAGGTGCTCACTAAATGGTTTTGTTTTGAATGCATACATGCATGCACAAAAACAGTGTGTGTATGAATGAATGAGTCATGCTAAAGTCCCTGTCCTTCTTAGGGCCCCTCTGTCCCTCCCCTGCCCTCTGCCCTTGGATCTTAAAAAGACTTTTCTTTCCCTCTGGGCTGCCAGCCTCTCTAGGGGGGCCTCCTTGCTGGAGAACCACACTCCCCAGCTCTTCCTGAGCCCCCCTGTCCTCCTTGCTCCCTGTTGGCTGTGGCTGTGATAGGTGGCAGTGGTTGGTGGTTGGGAGTCGAGCAGTGAGCTCATTCTCCCTTTGTCACCCCAAGCCCTGTCTGGCCGTGCAGTCAGAGGGCGGCCTAGGGAGTCCCCCCACCCCGCAACCCACCCAAACCCACCCCACGGCCCCTCCTCCTGGTGCATATTTCAGAGTTGGAATGAAAGGTGAGAGGTGGGTTTGGCGAGCACCGGATAACCCCGGGAGTAACTGCAAAGTATTATAAACAGTGTCACGTCAACTGGGGATTTAGCATCAGATCTCGACTTGAGCGCGAGGAAACGGGGCTGTGACAGGGAGATGCTTCCTCCCAGACGAATGTCCAAAGGTGTCTCCAGAAGGGCTGTGACGACAGGCAGAAGGCTTTGCGAGTAGGAAGTCGCTGCTTATGCGCTGCAGGTTTCTCTAAGTGCTGCTGAGCGGGCGCCCGCCGCCTGCCCCGTGGGAGGCGGGAGGGAGGGAGGGAGATGGGCGCTCGCTACAGCACGGAGTGGGGGCCAGCAGCCGCCACCCCACCGAGGTGGAGCAGGGACACCCTCCTCCGGGAGCTCTCAGGGCCCATAGGGGACCTCAGCATCACCTCCAGAAAGACCCCTGCTCGGTTTAGATATTCCTGAAGCTGGAAAGCGTTCCCCGCCCCCGCCCCCGCCCCCGCCCCCACACCTTATCAGACCCTCCTGGAAACGCCAGACTCTGGTGACTTCAGAAACCTCTGAGAAAGGTTCATGGCACTTACTTGAACCTTTCTGGAAACATTTAGCCGCAGTCATGGTTCTAAGATGAGTGAGACCTACTTCCCTAGGCAGACGTGGGGAACCGCCGGAGACGTGCCTGTTGGGGCGCCCGCCCCCAGCCCGGCTGGTCCGCTGAGTCCACACAGAGCAGCTGATCACGCCTGGTTCAGAGCGGACGGGGCATAGCAAGCAGCTCAAGGCACGAATGCAGCCCACTGGCATCACACACCAAAGGCTGACAAGTCCTTTAGCCTCCCTGAACCCCAACTTCCTAATGAATAAAATGAGGATCGTTTCATGGAATGAATTGTCCAGCACGTCAGACCCAATTTTTTTTCCCTGGAAAAAAATGCACCCCAAACCATTCGAAGCCCTGTGGCCACCCAATAACGAATCTGCTGACAACACCTTTTCTGAGTTTCTTCGGTATTCAGTTTGCTGCATGATATTGAACAAAATATTGTTTTCCCATTATTTTTAGCATAAATGGTTTTTAACTCATTTCAATTACTTCCTCCCCCCCAAAAAGAGTCACTTAGACCATACATACTGTATCCACCACATCCTAAGATGACATGTTGTCGCAGGGGTTTGACGAGATGACCCTGGGGACAGCGAGCGCACTGCATATTGGTTTAGTTCACAGCTTGGGCACACACTCCGTTCCAGGCTTTAGGGTCTGGGGTTGCTCAGACCCCATCTCTGCCCTCTGGATGCTGTGGACTTAGAGGAAGGTGGAGGCTCTAAGAGGTGACACCCTGGGCTGAAAATGCTGCGGCAGGCCGGGGCCCGGGCTGTGGGAACACACGGATGTGTCTATCACCGGTTCTCAGGGGAGGACACTAGCGTCAGTGACATTGGAGCCGAGTTTTGAGGACACGTGGACTTAAGGGAGTGGGAATGCCACATGGAGCAAAGAGCAAGTGTGCAATTAGGAGGCTGCAGTAGAGTCTGGCGTTTCATGCTGTGAAAAATGTCATTATAACTACTGCTTAATAATAATAATAATAGTAATAGTAATAATAATAATAATGAGACTAGTACTCACACAGGTTAATTGGTTGCCTTCCGTACACCTGGCACTGTGCTAACCACTCTGTGGTCGTTACGCGTTCCATCCTCACCGTACCCCGTGGGAGATGGTCTCTTGTTGCCCCCATTTTTTGGATGAGACTGAGGGAGGGTTGGCAACCACCCCAAGACCGGAGCATCCCATAAGTCTCAAGCAATCTGACATCAGCACCTACAATGTCTTTTTGTCGTCACTGTGCTGTTTTGAGAAGCGGGGGTCTTGTTGCTCTGCACTCCGTTGTTAGATAACCCTTGGAGGCAGGTGTGTCCGTTTTCCATTGTGCAGACAAGAGGTCCGTGGCTTAGAGCAGAGGGGTACATGGCTCAAGGTCACAGAGCTTCTGGGGCCTGGGGCCTAGGGAGGAACAGGATCCACTGCAAGGTTGCTGGCCTACTATGCAAGAGCTGCCTCTGAACATGAACGCTCTTAGACCATCTGAGATGAGCAAGCCGACATCCTTCTTGGCATACTCATTATTATTGTTATTATTATTATTATTATTATTATTATTCATTATTAGTAGTAGCAGAAAGGAAATGAGTCCAAGCAGGAGGTGAGACCCAGTGCCCCTTCTCGTCCCCTCGGGACAGTGAGGCTGGGGCTCCCATCATGTCTCTCCTGCCAGCGCGGGACTCCACGGGAGCCTCCCACAGTCCACCTCTACCCCTGGTCCTCCGGGGACTGGGCACACACGCCCCACACCTGGACGCCCACAGGCATCATCAGTCGTCTGCCTCTTGCCAACAGAATGTCGGCTCTATAAAGACAGAAAATTCTGTCCGTCGTGTTCACTGTGGCATCAAACCTCGTGCCTTCAGCAGAATCTGGCACACAGTAGGTGCTTCCTAATTGCTGTTGCAGAAACAAACGAATAAAGGGTAAGCTTTCTTAAAGCATCACCGAGGGTGGGGAAGGAAATGACTCATCTCTATGAAACATTTACTATGTGTCAGGCATCATGCTTGATGCTTCATGGAGATTCCTTTCTTTCTACGACCAAGCTGTAACCTGGGGTCACACAGGGACCTTTTTATGGGGGAGAAAATAGGCTCCAAGGAGGTAGGTAACTTGCCCAATGAATGACACACAGCCAGTCAGGGTGAGAGCGAGGGTTTGCCTTGGAGCTAATGAACCTCAAAGGCACACAGTCTCCCGAATCATGAGCCTCTCTTCTTGAGACCGGTAAATAGGACGAGTCTCAAACTCTAGGCAAGCCCCCAGCTGACTCCCATCACCCTGGAGATCCCTGAGAGGGAGTCACACCAGAGTAAGGATGCCAGGACGCGTTCCACCATGGTAATAAGTAAATATCATGGCTCAGAGGCTTGGTGCAGTTAAGGCATATTTACTGCTCATACCATAGGCTGGTGTGAGTTGAGCAGCACCCCCAAGTAGCTTTTCTCAAAGAGAGGACTCAGAAATGGTTTCTGAGGTTGCAGTAGAAGGGGATGACAGGGCTGGAGAACTGTAAGATGCTCCTGAAGGGCAAGCCTGGAAGTAAGACATTACCTCCACCTAGTCATTGACCCAACCTAGCTGCAAGGGAGTCTGGGAATAGAGTGTGCCTGTGTTCAGAGGTAAACTAGTGCCACATGCTGAGCCGTGGGTGTCCCCACACAGGTCCTCAGGGGCCCTGTCATTCCCCAAGCCTTAGAGCCTCCCTCAGCTGGCACTGCTAGGCTCTCAGAGCCCAGGGGCAAGCCAAGCCCCAGAACTCTGGGCACGTACACAAGGCCTCTTTTTCTGAGCCCCAAGGCTGAGGCCAGGGACTCCACTGGGCCCCAGGTGACACTTAAGGCATTTATCAGAGGCTGGAGGAGAGGTAGCCTGGGGCCTCTAAGGAGGCTCCTCCCAGCCCAGAGTTGCTGTAGGGAGCCTGAGTTCCCACGTGGTTTTAGCCCTGGCCCCATTCCCAACCCTGCCCAGTCAAGAACCCCGTGTGGCACCCCAGAGCTCCAAGGATGGCTCCTCCACACAGAGGCCTCCCTGGGCCCCTGGGGCTCAGCTCGGGGCAGCCCAAGAGGTCCCCATGAGCCTACATAATCTCCATTCCAGTTCCAGAAGCGGGACGTCCAGTCCAAGCTCCCAGAGACCCCCGGGGTCCACCCATCACTCAGGAAAACCCCAGTCACAGAGGCCCAGCCTGCAGTCTCAGCCTCAGGAGCCAGCATGGCCTGGAGCGGCTCCAGGGGCCCTGACTCACCAGGGGAACAGTGTCAAGGCTCTAAGCTCCCTCGGGGGTATGCAGTCCAAGGGGCCTGGAGCCCAAGGACTTGTAGGAAGTAGGAAGACCCTGAGAGCCCCCTTTGCTCCTTCCCCACCAGCTGCTCCATGAAGCTGGGACGTTGCAACTGCTTCCTCTTCGTGAGGATATTCCGCCAGCGTGAGGGAGGTTACTGTGACCTCCTTGTGACCAGTGCAAGTACAGCCCATCCCCTGACAGGGAGAGCAGCCCATCCCTGGAGCGGCATCTGTGAAAGGAAGGAAGGAAAGGGAAGGGAAAGGGAAGGGAAAGGGAAGGGAAGGGAAAGGAAAAGGGAAAGGAAAAGGGAAAGGGAAAGGGAAAGGGAAGGGAAGGGAAGGGAAGGGAAGGGAAGGGAAGGGAAGG